>LOJH01042126.1:0-14261 GCA_001685095.1 Ellobius talpinus | reverse complement strand
CTTCCCCGGGTGCCACGTCGTCGCTGCCGCCGCCGCAAAGCAGCCTGGGACTCGTAGTCCGTCCGCGCCACCGCGCGGCGGGTCTGGGGAGTGGCGGCGGCAGCCAGGCCCCGCCCCTGCGGCTCAAAAATGACTACTCCGCACCTGCGTCCCAGAGAGGGAGGCAGGTGAGGGATGACCAACCCCTGCAGCTTGGAAATGGGACTAGTCCCGTTTTTTCTTGTTCTGTCTTCCCTCCTCCTCTTCATCCTCCTTCTTTGGATTTTTTCGAGACAGGCTTTCTCTGTGCAGCTCTGGTTGTCCTGGAACTCGCGCTGTAGCCCAGGCTGGTTTCAAACTAACAGAGAGATCCACCTGCCTCTACCTCCCGAGTGCTGGGATTGAAGGCAGTACAGTTCCCTAGGAGGACGAGGGCAGTGTTCCTGAAACAGGTGGCATTTGAGATGACTCCTAGGAAGGGAGAATCTTCATTGGTGGGGGATCACGGCCAGTGGAGAGACTACTTCACCCGCATGGCTTTATTAATTTAGACAGAGGTCTAGGGTGGTAAAACTAGAGGTAGTTCAACATGACAGGGCTCGAAAAGATTGGAAAAGGATCATCCTCTTTTTATCTATTTATCATTTAAAGTAAATAAATTTATTATTTGTTTAGTATACAGCTTTCTGCCTGCATGTACACCTGAAGGCCAGAAGAGGGCACCAAGATGGTTGTGAGCCACTGTGTGGTTGCTGAGAATTGAACTCAGGACCTCTGGAAGAACAGCCAGTGCTCTTAACTGCTGAGCCATCTCTCCAGCCCTGGAAAAGAATCTTGGTTGCCAAATCTGGACTTTATTTTCTAGACCTTAGAAAACAATGGCTAGGTGACATGATCCTTACAAAAACAGATCACGGGCCGTGTGAAGGATGGGTCACAGAGAGGGAGGCAGGTGAGGGATGACCAACCCCTGCAGCCTCCTTCTGGGATCCTCCATCCCCATCAGGCCTGAGCATGGCTGACTGTCTTAGGGAGCTCCAAGATGAAATGTCTTTGAGCTGATCACCAATCGGTTAACTTCTCAGGTCACTGTTTGCCTCTGCTCAGACACCAACAATGCTCCTTTTGTTTGATCGCCGATGTCACATGTATAGTCACAGAAGAGACCCTATTTTGTGATGAGAAACACTTGGCTTTCCCACTACAGCTCCAGGTGATCTAATGCCCTCTTCTGGCACCAGAGAGCACACACATGCATGTGCACATAGCCACACACAGATACACATATATACATAAATAAAAATCATGATACATATTTTAAAAAGAGTCTGAATTCTAATTCAAATTCTAGTCCAAGATTTCTACCACCTTAAGCAAGCCTTGTTATGCATGGTCTAGGTCAATGGTTCTCAACCTTCCTAAAGCTGTGGTGCTTGGATATAGTTCCTCATGTTGTGGTGACCCCCAACCATAAAGTTATTTTCGCTGCTACTTCATAATTTTGCTGTTATAAATCATAATGTAAATATGTGTTTTCGGATGGTCTTAGGTGGTTAGTATTCAGGCATTTGTACTGGCCTGATCTTGGGTATATGTCCTCAGCTGTAGCCACTAAGAGCACCTCCTGTGCACATTCACTACGTTCCCCTTTAAAAGGGCTCTGCCCACCGCCCATCTCTCTCTCCCCTTCTGCTCCTGTCCCAGAGGCCAGTCTCCCCCTCTTCCCCTTCCCCCTTTCCCATTCACTTTCCCCCAATAAAAAACCTTTCCACCTGAGCTCTTTTGCTTGGCGTCTCTCCCTCTCGTGCTGCTTTTTTAAAATTACAGCAGGCTATCTCTGTGAAAGAGGTCCTGACCCCACAGGTTGAGAACCGCTGCTCTCAGAAAGTCCCAAGGGGCTGACATTCACTTCAGAATTCTTGGTCTTTGCTGGGCTTCCTGGGCCTTGGCTACCATGGCTCTTCGACAAACATGCTCCAGGAGTGTGGGTCCGTGTGGACAGCATGGAATTGTTCCTGAGTCCTTCCTCCCATTACATCCTGCTCTGCAGAACAACCCGCTCGGGGGCTGGGACATGAGATGAGTACTTAGGTATTGCTCTGGTTTTTACACCCAGTATACACACATGCACACACAGACACAAATAATAAAGAAAAAGAGGAACCACATAGACACGGCTGTCCTCTGGGCCCCAGTCTTGTTTACTGCACGGCTGCTGTGAGGTACGAGCACTTTGACAAGCAGTCGAGGGTTATCATGTAGAATTCCGTAGCCAAGTATACCCCATCATCCCACAGCCACTCTCTGGGATGCCCATCTTACAGCCACAGCTGCAGGCTTTCTCCTTCCTCCTGAGGGCCATCTGTTGTGGTGAGACCATTCCAGATACTAGCTGGAGTAACTGTCTTGCAGCAAGCTACCATTTGGTGGGTCTATGTGCCAGACTGCAGCAAGACAGGCCATCCTTGATTTCATTCCTTACTTCAGCTGGATGGTGTTTGCTGGAACTGGCTCAGTTCCTGGCAAGGACAAGGACTGAGTACATGTAAACACAGTTATTTTATTGTCTAGTTTTGTCTGAGCCTTATGCTGTCTGAGTTTTAGTCAGCTTTGGTGTCTTAGCATTAAGCAGTACTCTGAGCCCTGGTTTGCATCAGCTCTGCTCTAGACATAAGAACTGTACAAAACTTATCAGTAGGGTGCTGTGGAGTAATCCTTTTGTACACTGTGAAGGTGTTTTGCTCTCATTGGTTTTAATAAAGAGCCAAATGTCAAATAGCAAGGCAGAAAGAAGTTAGGTGGGAGAGTCAGACTGGGAGAACACTGGGAGGGAGGGCAGAGTCACCAGAAGATGCAGAGAAAACAGAAGATGAATATGCCATGTTGAGAAAAGGTATCACCATATATGGTAGAGCGTAGATAAGAAATATGGTTAAGTTGAAAAAGCTAGTTAGTAATAAGCCTAAGCTATTGACTGAGCATTTATAATAAATAATAAGTCTCTGTGTGATTATTTGGGAAGACTAGGTAAAAATGCCCAAAGCAGTGTAGAACCAAAAACTTCCTAGAGCATGAGGCTAGGCTCTCAGGGAATTGAGGTGGGAGAAGACAGCTGGCAGCATGCCATGAGCAAAACTATGCAGTGGTTTGAGGTTTTGGTCATGCAGACAGAAAAGATTGCAGATATGCAGTAAAGACAGATCCAGATGGGAAAAACCTCTAAACGGATTACAGTTTACAAATGTACATAGGCTTGGGAGAGAAAAGAGAAAGAATATAGACAGTCCTAGAAAAAAATTAAAAATAATAAGCTCTTTAAAGAAACAGTAAAGTAATATAAAGGGAAAAAGCCATGTAAAGATGATAAATACAAAGGGAGTCTGGATTCTGTATGTTACTGTGCTGTCTTGAATTTTTTGATTGCTGATGAACAAGTGATAGTTGCTAAGAGATACTGGCTTGTGATGGCTGCTGGATTAATCTAACCTATGTATTTTAAAATGTCTTGACTTCAAAATGGAGATCAAAAGGTGTGTTGCTTTGTGGAAGGGATTATGCGTTTGTTCCCATAGAAAATGAAAGGCTATGGATTTGTTCAGGGTTAAAGAAGATCATGTTTGATGGAGGAAGACCCCCTGAAAATCTTGGCTACAGACATAAAGAAATAAACCTAGAAAAACTATGACATACAACATATATTTTACTTACTCAAACATAAAACAAAAAGTATCTTTGGTTAACTTGTGTACAACACACAGTCTATACTTGTATTAATGCAGATGTATATGTTACCTTTGAAAGTTTATGTATTTTCAGAGCAAGGGAACCAGATACCAATAAAAATGAACGGCTCAGGTGAACCAGCATCTCAGAACGCCTCTGTTGAATTTCTTCAGAGTTATGCATCCAGAACAACTTCAAGGCTGCTGGCTGAGATGGTCTGCCCTTATAGACTACATTATCCTGATATCCTCAAGGTTCCCCCCAAAATGCCAGTACCCCCAAACAACAGGAAGCAGTCTAGAGAAAACAATGCCCACATTCCCAAAAGATGGGTTATGGATGTTTGTCATCATGTAAGGGGAGTTAGTTACAGGTTGTGATTGGTCATAGTCAGGAAGAAAGCTAAACAAAAGAGTTAAATCAAAGACCTCTTTCTAAAAAAGGGGGGATATAATACAGACATGATGAAATAAAAGGGTAGATTATTGAATCTACTTTAATCCAAAAAGCAACTATTAATCTTAAATATTTTACATTGGTATGGATTTTGGTTTATTGATACAAATTTAAAGTTATTTTTGTTACACTGTATGTGTGTTTCTACTCTTGTTTGGGTTTATGTATTTATGCAGCTCATTAAAAATGTATAATTAAGAAATACATATTTGTAGTCATCTATTGTAATCAAACTTGTAGTCTTCTTAAGTATATTTTCAAGGTTAAACAGATATATTTAGATAGATAGGTGATCTTCAAACACTTCAAAAACCTAAAGAGTATAACATTTAAAATGTTTTAATAATATAAGGCTTTTCTTGACAGTGAGACACGTCTGTTCCTGGAAGCACCAATTTACTTCAGAGATGATGGACATCGAAGAAACTCCGTATGGAGTTTGCAGCTAGCCACTGTGCAAAGAAACTGTCCTTGCCTCAGTTGCTGAGAGTATGCTGTCCAAAATGGACCAGCAGGATGCAAAATAGAGTGACTGCCAAACTCTGACAAGGCAGGACAATCCATCAAAATTCCCTGTTTCTCAGAAATGTCTGTCAGCTATACTAGGCCTATATGTTAAAGATGGATATGCCAATATTACAGATGAACTTTGGGTGACTGTCCAGGCAGCCAGATGTCTCTGCCATTAGGTAATATTATATCCTTTTATGGTCTTTGATGGAGTTAAAGACTAAATAGTTAGACTTAGTTTTCCTTAGTTATGATAAAAAATAAATTAGGCATAAAACTTTAGACTCACAAAGATAGAGTATTTTCTCTAAATTTGCAAAATACAAATGGACTGGATAGTGCAACTGAAATTCTTGCTTGTTAAAGCCTTCCTTTTTAATTAGACAAAAAGGGGAAATGCTGATGAATAATCCTTTTGTATACTGTGAAAATGTTTTGCTCTCTTTTTTTTCTTTTTTTTGAGACAGGGTTTATTTGTAGTTTTTGGAGCCAGTCCTGGATCTAGCTCTTGTAGACCAGGCTGGCCTTGAACTCACTGAAATCTGCCTGCCTCTACCTCCCAAGTGCTGGGATTAAAGGCGTATGCCACCAAATAAAAAACCAACTGGTCAATAAGTAGGCAGGAAGAGGTTAGGTGGGAGAGCCAGACTGAGAGAACACTGGGAAGAAGGAGGGCGGAGTCACCATCAGACACTGAGGAAGCAGGAGATGAACATGCTGTGCTGAAGACAGGTACCACCACATGGTAGAGCATAGATAAGAAATATGGGTTAATTTAAGTTGTAAAGGCTAGTTGGTAACAAGCCTAAGCTATTGGCCAAGCATTTATAATAGTAAGTCTCTGTATGGTTATTTTGGGAGCTGGTGGTCCTGACAAAAACCTCTGCTTACATAGGGGTGTGTGTAGGTGTTTTTATCATCCACTGGCCTGTAAGGTGTTCCTAATAAACTCATGTTACTCATCAAGATAATATGATTATAATAATAACAACAGTAATACTATATCCCTAATAAACTCATGTTACTCATCAAGATAATTTGAGTATAATAATAATAAATAACCATGAGTAACTCATGCTACTCATCAACCTGATCAAGTCATTTTTAGGCCTATTGGTGCCAACCCATTCTAGGAAGCAATCTTACATCTCCCTGAAAAAGTCACATAAAACCTGCCTCAAGAGCAGTTAGCAGCCTTGGGAGTTGGGTGTAGGTCAGAGCCCAGTGACAGTGGTGGCTTCTGATAAGGTGAGCTGTGCTGCATGGCTGTCCCTCAGAGAAGGGGATGTGCCCAGATATCTGGCTGTGGCTTGGTTGAGGGAAACATGGCAAGGACTTTTACCACACAAATTTATTTAAATAAAAGTGAACACATATGCAGGCTAGTGCCCAGGGGGCAAAGATGGGGAGGTGGGAGAATGGGGGACAGACAGAAAATGGGGGCCAGGCAGAGTCTGTGTGGTATAACCAGGCTGCAGAAGGGAGTGGCTAGGAAGCCTTGGAGCAGTGCTGGGCTTCAGTGCTGAGGCAGGGGCCTTGGGTGGGTGAGCCCAGTGCCAGGAGGTCATTTCTATCCCTCGCATGCTGCCTTCTCTCTCCCCGATCCCTGGACTCACAGCACTGTCTCCTCAGCCCCCTACCCCCTTCCTCATACCAGCCTTTCCCTCAACTACTGAGAGAGAAATCAAAAGACAAAATAAATAAGAATTGGTGAGTCTTGCCCAGTCTTGGCTATAGGGAAGGGGAGCCAAGCCAGGAAGACTGCCCCGAGCCCTGCTGTCAGCCCTCGAGAAGAGCAGTAAAGTGCAAGGACAATCCAGTAAGTAAAAATATACCAATGCCTTTGTCAAATATACAGCTGCTGCTGTCGGGGAGCAGGGGGCTGGCTGGTGGGTGACGGCAGCACCCTGGAAAGTGTTGGCCAACACAGCATGGAGACAACGGAAATAAATAGGAGTGGGGAGTGGGCAGGGGTCCTCGATGTCCCCTGGGCCAGTGCCACTTGAAGGACCCAGACAGAGCCTCATCCTCTTACCAGCCCCAACCTCCCAAACCCCACTTGCCCAGCTCCCCAGTGCTGCGGCACTGACACAAAGCACCCGGCTGGCTGACTGGCTGTAGGAAAGGACTTATAATGTGGGGTGGGCATGGTGGGGCAGGGAAGCCACAGTCAGTCAGGGCTGGCCCTCAGTACTCGTCCTGGTCTTCCTGTTGGTGTTCTTCAATTTCATCATCCTCAGGGGGTGCAAATCCCTCCTGGAGGGGAGGAGAGAGAAAAGGTGATCTAGCTGGCCAAGCTGAGGGCTCAGGTTCCACACACAGTCTAGAGACAAGGGCCGAGTGGCCCCAGGTTCAGAGGTCTAGCCTGCTTTCCAATCTTCGTAGAGTAGTGGGAGGGGGTGAGGAGAGGGCTCACCTCAGTGGCGTAGAGAATGCTGATGATGCCCGAGATGACAGGGCTGTTTTCGCTTTCGTGTTCCTGGCAGATCAGCTCAATGTCACGCAATTTGCTGAAATAGAAGTCTCGTTCTTTCTCCAGCCCATCCACTGTCAGCTTCAAGTCCAGCAGCTGCTTAGGCAGGAAGAAGTATTTATGCCAGATGTTCCTGCCTCTGACGCTTCTGCCTACCTTCCTCCTGTCCCCAGCATCAACTCCCCTTTCCTATCCCACTCACCTGTTGGTTGAGCTCAAGAATCTGGGCATCAGCCTCATGACCACCATTTCGGGCTGATGGGGGATTCTTCCGAAGAATGCAGGGTGGGGCCACATTGCTGAGTCGGCCAGAGGTCTGCATGTTCTTGGGGCCTGTGGGGGACGTCCTCTGTGGAACTGTCCAGAGGACGAGAGTCAGATGACGCGGCACAGCCCATGAGAACCCGGTATGAGGACCATGCGACAGACAGGCACTCTCCCTCAGGAAGAGCAGCTACATCTAGGCCTCAAGCCTCAGCCACATGTGACACTACAGCCACTGGACAGCCCTTTGTCAAGCCTGGGAGCGTGAGTGCCACAGGAAGCTAAAGGAAAGGTGATCTGGGTATTGGGACCTGAGGAGAGCTGGCCTGAGGGCGGGATGCAGGACACTGGGATGGTGAATTTGATGAAGTGGAGTTGGTTGGCTCTGTACTGATAGATGAGACCCAAGAGAGCAGCTGATGCAGTCTGTCCCAGCAGAAGCCAAAGCCACCCTCAGTGAATCTCAGCCCCACCCCTCCAGCTCCCTCTCAGTTTGGGCTCTGTTTCCCCCTGCTGGGCTGGACGGGTATCACACAGTGGTGGAGAATGCAGGCTCCTCCCTAGCAGAGCCTGCATGCTGTGGCTACTTGCTCTTAGCAACTGGCGCCTCCCTAGACAGCGGCTGCTTCTAGTGCAAAGCAAGCAGTTGGGTGGGCCAGGCCCAGGCAGGACAGCAGCGCAAACGGAGGAGGTGGCTCTGCTATGACGGGTCAGATGCGGCTGGGAGCTGCTCCCCTCTTTCTTGCCACACACTTGATGTCACCACAGGCCTCATTGCTTCTTTTGCTGCTCCTAGCAGCCCAGCAAGGTTTCATTTCTGGAAAGCAATCTCTGGGCTATGGGATTTTGGAACCTGCTTTCGGGTATCCAGTGGGCAGGGATACACAAGGGGCTTGGGTCTGGGCTCTGGGAGCTCAGCCTGATGGCTCTGGACAGTGGAGCCAGGCCCCATCCAGCTTGAGGCAAACAAGCTAGCTAGCTCATGTTATTTGACAAAGCGTCCTGGGTCTCAGCAAGCTGCTACCATACCTGGTGCAGGTGGCTCCCCTCTCAGGATAACTTTTGGAGCCCTCTCTTCCCAAAATGGGACTCCCCATCTAGGTAAGCAGCAGGTGATGTCATCTGAGCACCGTGATAACAGTCTCCTCCAGACTGGCAGGGCTGGGCCAGTAGCCCAGGGGGCACTCCTGGCTGGATAGCCCTGCCGGCCCAGCCCCCCAAACTCCCTCCACCAGCTTGGGCATGTTACCTGCTGTGCCAATGAGTTTCTTGGATTTGTTGAAGATCTGATCACCTGGGTTAGGAGGAGGCGCTACGTCCTGGCCCTGCCGCGCCAGCAGAGGGTTATAGTCCTTCCCGTCATAGTTTGCGTCAAAGAATTTCTTAAACCATTGAATAAACTCAAAATTATCTTGGAACTTTCCTTTCACTAGTTTCTCTACAGGAATGATCTGAAATAGACCACAGAAGCACATAATTTTAGGCAGCTGCTGTGGAGGACGGCCTTCCACTGTGAGCACAGGAAAGCCGGCCCCAGGCCACAGCATCGTCTTCCTTCTCCATCTGTACCCCTCCCATGGCACCAGAGTGGACAAGCAGGCTGGCAGGCCCCACCAGGGAGGAACTCAGGGACATTCCTTTCCTACAGGCACAGGAAAAATTGTGTGGGAGGTGACCCTGCCGCTCACAGGTGAACTGGAGGCTCGGGGTCCATACGGGCAACACAGCCAGCTGGTATGTTGTGGGCCTCTGAAGAGATATGGCAGGGGTCATACTCAGAGCCTTAACATCTGGAGTGGGTGGGCCCATGAGGAGAAAGGGAAGGAGGTGTTGTCTTTCTGGGGTCTGGGCGGGTGCATTCATTGTGACTTGAGCTGGGTGGACAGCATTCTTTTTGGGGTTCAGGGTATAAAGACATGTGGTGGAATAAACCGAGTAGCCCTTGTCACCCTGGCTGGTGGGTCATCTTCTTCCCCAGGGCTACACAGCTCCTCATGGACCCCAGGGGTACAGATACCTACTTTATCGACACCCATCTTCTTGAAGGCTGCTTGCAGCACCTTGAAGTTGTGGATGTATTCATGTTCTAGTTTGGCCTGAAACTTGACCTTCCTCAAGTGTACACAGCCAGGGAAGAGCATGTCCATGAACTGGCAGTAGGCTGCCCCTGTGAGGAGAGAGGCATGGCTGATGAAGGGGCATCCCCCAACACCTGGCCCCTGCTGCTCTACTCCCCAAAGCCTGGTCCCTCTCCCTTTGTCCTGCAGCTAGGGCTTGTCCATCTGGGACGTTAGATACGGTTAAATTCCCCTTGGCTTTACAAGAACATCCATGATTACCAGTTATGTATTTATCTGATGGTGGTGCTAAGGATTGAACCCAGGGCCCTGCAAATATGGGACAAGCACCGTACCGCTGAGCTACCTGCCCAGCCCCCATATTGATCCAAACCATGTACTGGTGCCATTCCAAGCACTTCAGTATGTAGGAGAGCCCTATAGCTACCTGACAGAGACAAGGGGGTGGCTCTTTGACTGGATGGGAAAACTGGCACCTACAAGGGCTGCAGCAAAGAACAGAGTTGGACTCAGAGTAGCTCCATGGGACCCCCATGCTGTTAAATGGTGGCTTCCCTGTCTGTCTTGGCTCTGGTCACCCAGGAATGCCCCACCTGCTCTCCACTTTTGCAGCCTCAGTTTTCTGATTCTGACTCTAAGTATCACATGCTCTCCCTGCTCTTCATCTTCACGTTAGTTACAGTCATGTGAGCCTTTCCCATGGGTCACCTACCCGAACAGAGCTGTTCAATCTTGGTATAGTTGAGGTGCAGGGAGTCATTGACCCACGCGAGCATATCATGGCGACTCAGATTCTCGCTGGTCACAGATGTGGAGTACACATTGACGGCCATACCCCAGCTGGAAAGAAAGAAGAGATGATGGCTTTGAGCTCTCCCCAGCCTGGTTGAGCCCTGGGGACACAAGGAGCATTCTCTTTATACCAGTCTTGCAATTCCCACAGAGAATGAATGGGCTTATGTTCATTCCTTAGACATGTTAACTAGTGTCTCTTATACCTAGGCTCTCTCCAGGAGCTGGTGAATGATACAAAGTTAACTAAGTTTCTACCTTCAGGAGACAGGTAAACCTCAGCACAGAGAGATGAACACATGAAGGTCAAGGATGACAAAAATAAAAAGGTGTGTGTGTGTGTGTGTGCATGTGTGTATTTGTGTATTGCGTGCATGGGTGTGTGCGTGTGTATGCGTTTGTGTGTGTGTGTGTGAGAGATCTCTTTGGCTTGTCAGGGTTGTGAAGGCTCAGAGCAGAGATGGGAAGAGGAAGGATTTTCTGGGCAGACCAAGTAATGGGGTGAAGGGGCCCAGTAGCCCGAGAACTGGCAAGAACAAAGGCATGACTCATTTCAAGAGCTCTGAATTGCTAAGCAGGCCTGGGGCATAGGTTTCTGTGTTGAGGCATGATACAGTGAGATTAGCAGGGACAGATCTGGAAGGGTTTTGTTTACCCCCGGGGAAATTCTATTTAGTCAACTGGAAGTCACTGGAAGGTTTTAAACAGACAGTACCCTGATCAGATTTCTGTTCTAAAGACAACTAGCCATTGCTTCTCCTCTGCCTCTGCATCCCCATTCCTGTGGCCAGCGGTCTGCTAGATGACCCACCCAAAGGCAACTAAGTCCCATCTGTCCAGAACTGTCTCGTAAAACATCTTCGGTATTTACAACTGCAGAGACTATAAACACCAGCCCTGAATTGGTCTTGTTATAAACCTGTGAGGTCTGCTAGCCCATCGACCCTCTCTTCTGCCATCTTCCAGTATGCCTCATTCCTCAGCTCCCCCTCCTCAATGGTCCAGGCTCTTCCCTCCCTCTGACTTTTCTCATAGTTTCTGGCAGCCACAGCTACTGGGTACCTTCCACAAAGCCTTCTGGCCACTAGCCCTTCTCCCACATCCATTCCAACACCCCTGAATTTATTTAACAGCAGGCCTGGACACCCACACCCCAACTTTAAGCCAACAGTGGTAAATAAGGCACCCAGGCATGTGTTTGCTTTGCAAACTTGAACTGTTTAGCAGTGGCAATGTTGGAAACATCTGTGCTCGATATTCACAGGCTAAGATGCTTTGCACAGACCACTGAGGATTTCTGAAGGTTTATTTTATTTTGCCACTCTGGGACAAAATGTTTCCCACTCCTACAGATGGTGCTGAGCAGAGGCATTCAGGCCAATCCAGGAGGCAGGTGTGAGCCCCTTGCTACCCACCACCCTGAACAGAAGTCAGGAATCAGCTGCACTTGGTCGTTGCAAAGGAAAGTGGGAAAAATTTCTTATACCTTGGTCTTTATTAGAAATGGAGAAACAAGCGAGATAAAAGCACTATGTGTCCTAAGAACTGAAGAGCTCTTATTTCTGGAATAAAAAGTATGTTTCCAGGTTTTTTTGTTAGTTCATTTGTTTTTTGAGACAGGGTTTCTCTGTGTAGCCCTGACTGTCTTGGAACTAGCTCTATTGATCAGGTTGGCCTCGAACTCACAGAAATCCACTTGCCTTTGCCTCCCAAGTGTTGGGATTAAAGGCCATCATCCTTGGCTATTTTTCTAGATTTAATGTGCAGTGTCTTTGTTAAGGAAGACAATATGGCCCCAATTCCTAGTACCCTGCAGGCAGCCACCCCTTCCCGCAAGTACCTCCAACTTGATACGAGAGATATACAAGGACTATCATTTCTAATGAGATGGTGTCCACATAGCCCCAGTGCTGTGAGGCCAGGGATGACATGTTATGAACCACTCGGGGAGTAAATGAATGGACTTTGGGACTGGGGCAGGCTGAGGAGAAAGCTACCTCTGGCTCCTAGCTGGAAGAATTTGGAGGTAAGGCAGAGAGACAGGATCTGTTTAGGAGTAGCACAAATGGTAGAAAGGGGGTCCCACTAAAATATTTCCAGAGCTAGAGATGTAGCTCAGTTGGTGGGGTGTCTAGCACGCATGAAGCCCTGGGTTTGATCTGCATGAAAAACCAGAGATGATAGCACGTGACCTGGTACCGTCCTCCTCCACGTCAACCTGGAGACATACTCTTGATGGGCTAGACCTAGCTAGACCTGCTCGATCCGAACCGAACTTTGATCAAGCCACTTACGCTAGGCCAGGCAGATGTGACAAGTCCAGCTGTAGAACAGAGCTCAGCTCAGCTTTGTCTGGGCTGCCTTGTCCTTGGCCCTAACCACCGCCGTCTAATGGAGCCTATGACATGCATCTTTAACTTAAATGAACCTTTCCTTCAGCAAAAACCACTAAAGAAAAATCCTGTTATTTACTCCTAGTTCTTCCTCTGTTTCAAAATAAGCCCTTTCCTTCACTGTCTGGGGGAAAGGGAGACCAAGTGGGGCTCAAAAGCCAAGAAAAATAAAAATTATCATCTTGGGACTTTCTAAGGTCTCAGGATCTGGCAATTTCAGAGGTTTCCCAGGATGATTTTGACTGAGTCTGAGCCCGCTGCCCTGTGCCTGACCCTCAAACTCACCACTAGTCATGTTTCTATGCCTGGCTCCCCCGGCAGGAAGGGCCCAGAAACATGGTCTGCCACTCAGGGAAGCTGCTGAAGGGATGGGCGACACCTTTCACACCCTTTCTCAGTGTCTGCTATCACTCTCTGACTTGGGTCCCCAGCTCCACTCCTTGGGTCTGGTGCCAGCATCCTTCACAGAGAATTTCACTATGGGACCCTATGGCAGGCATCCTGGGCAAAGCAAACAGTGGTGTCCTTGCATTCGCAAAAGCATCAGTGTGCCTGCCCCTACTACTTGACCAAGCTCTTCAGGGCCAGGCTGTGTGATTTACTTCTGGATTCCCTACTAGCACTTGGTGAGCAGTAATGGCCTAACCACACTGGTGGAAGGTGGAGGCTGGAGTCAAGGCTTCTGAGCCTCTAAGGGAGTCCTCTGAAGTACAAGCAGGGTGGTGAACAGTGTGGGTGGATCCTAAGCCTTTTGAGAGACAAAATGGGAAAGAGTCAAGGATGACATTTTATCTCATATGTTATGGACTGTGGGGGTTGAAAACCTGCCCCATGCTCAGGGAGATAAACAGTCGAATCAAATGTCCCACGCTCAGGGAGATAAACAGTCGAATCAAACGTCCCACGTTTCAGGAGATAAACAGTCGAATCAAACGCCACAATGCGTGGCAAAACAAAAGCACAACAGGAAGTCAAAGAAGGCATGTAATTCAGAGAGAGGTGGACCAAATGGGTCCACACATGAGGGTGGTCAGGTCTGTGTGTGTCTGCTGGGCAGGGTGCAGTGGGCACAAGTTGTTTCGGTAGCAGTCAAAATGAGCCTCTCCCATATGGACTCATTTCTCCAGGCGGCCCCTGAGCTCTAGTCCGCTGACACTCTGGGGCAGGCCTAAAAGGGTCTAGGCTTGTGGGGTGGTTCTTGTTCTTAGTTTTGCCCTGGGAATTCTTGAGTCAAATAAGGGATTTTATTCTGTGTAATGGGTAAGACTTTCGAAGGCTGATCATTCACATAAGCAGAGGCAATGGTCCTATACTTCACTCTACAGTCTATGACCTTCAAAAGGGTTTTTAGCCTGAGGGAGGCCTTCCTGAGCTTCTATGGAACCAGACCTGCTGAAGGTTTAGGTCCACTCCATGCATTTCAGAGGCTCCACACTAGGAGAAGCCAAGCATGTGTGTGCATGTGCCTGTGTGTGTGTTTGTACTATATATGCATACTATCTGTCTCTCCATCTACCCATCTACCCACCTGTCAGTGTGTCCACCCACCTATCCATCCATCCATCCATCCATCCATCCATCCATCCATCCATC
>LOJH01042124.1:1484-11585 GCA_001685095.1 Ellobius talpinus | reverse complement strand
CAGGATGTGACCTGCCAGCTGAAAAATGTACTGAGCCATATGGCAAAAATAGATAAGAATAATGGGTTACAAGAACTAATAAGAAACCTGAACTAATGGGCCAATCAGCTTTATAATTTATAGAGATCTCTGTGTGATTTTTCTTTGGGGCTTGCCAGCTGTGGGGTACTGGGTGGGACAGAAAACCCAACAAACAGCCCCTCATGTTACACTTAAAGCATCGCATGACTTTTCTAACCCAAAGTTGCAAAGTCTACATTCATCCAGATAAAAACCTGGCCTGGCCTATCACAACAATACCCCAATGCCTTGTATGAACTCCTGTCTTAGGGTTTCTATTATGAAGAGATACTATGACCACAGAATTCTTATACAGGAAAACTTAATTAGGACTGACATCCAATTTAAATGCTTAGTCCATTGTCATTGTCGTGGGAAACATGGTGGCATATAAACATATGTGGTATTAGGGAAGTAGCAGAAAGTTCTACATCTGAATTCTAAGGCAGCAGGAAGTAAATGCCAGTCCTACTCCAAAAAGTCACACCTCCTAATAGTGCCATTCTCTATGAACATATGGGGGACACCACTACAGCCATCCATGGGTTTGGCCCAGGTATAAGTCCTATTTCATGGAATGGACCTTCACTCTGATCAAGAGCAGCTGAACTGTGATGTTTGTGAGCTTATTTCACAGTGGCAGATTCTGCCAGGAGAGATGATATTGTAGCTCACAGGGTTTACAGTGGGGTAAAATCTGTTGAGTCTTCTTTTATACCCTATTAATGTACATAGCACCTTCCAGCCATATGAAAGCCTAGTCAGTAGGATGGTACTTCCCGGTCAGTAAGAGCTTAATTTCTTCTTGTCCTGTGATAAAAGTATGCAGTGTCTTTAGCAATAACATATTATTAATTGTGATCTGGAGAAAATTAAGAGCAATGGATAATAGTCTATAATGTTCTGGAGGGACCATTGAACCATCCAACCAACAACTTAAAAAGAGAGAATCCAGTCCTGGCACTGGGTTTTTTGATTGATAGACTAGACTATGGCTTTTGTGAAAGCAATTATTCACCAATATAGGGTAATCCCATTTAAAATATGTTTATATATTTAATTTTATACAATTTAGGAAGACACACTCTAGGAGTTCCATCTCATATAGCCACTATGGATGTAAGTATAGGGTTTACTCAAAAATCAAGAAATGTATGTATCTTGCAACATAGCCTAATCAATCCTGAACATATTTAAAGTACTCTGTGGCTGACTACAGAGATACTTGCACATCCACATTCATTATTGATTTTTCAGAATAATAAAAGAATGCAAACATCTCATATATATATGCATCTATTGATGAATGGATAATGAAAATGTGATACAAATATACAATAAAGTTTAATTCAATTGCAAATATAATTGTGAAATTTAAAGGTAAATGTGTAGATCTGGAAACAATCATTCTGAATGAGGTTAAGAAATAAACCTACATGTTCTCTCTCTCATGTAGCAATTGTGCAAGATTAGGTAGGCATATATTCAAGTAGAAGTATATTCAGAAGTGAAGAAACTGTTAAGTCACTATTGAGTTATTCAAAGGAGCAGTATGAAAGATCACAGGAAAATATGGAACACTTAGATAGGAAGAATTACAGGGATGAAGGCTGAGGAAACAGGGTCAAGGGAAGGGTTAAATAACACCAATTCCTTTAAAAAAGCCATATGAAGGAGAAATCTTTTTTCTGAGATACTGTTACTATACATGGTAACTCTTGTTAGTCATAAACATTGCATACATCAGGAAGCCCAAATCACCCCATCATTCATCCAGTGCATTCCTCAGAAGTAAGAAAAATCTTTCAGAAACTATATATTTTCTTGTCATACTCTTACTAGCAGTCTCTTTTTTGAAAATATAATACACTTAACATTTTAAATTCCCATGATTTAGAAACTTCCAGATGGTGGTAATTCTTGAATGAAGTGAACTCGTATCGAGAATTATTTTTTTGAACATAGAAATTAGCAGATTCTTTTAAGAATAGCATTATTCAATAAAGCCACACTACTTTCTTCCCTAAGATAGAAATCATGGCATAGAAATATAAGACATTTCAAAGAAGAAAATGTCTTGCTTCTTAGGAGATTAATATTAATTTGAGAACTGAAATCTGAAATCACTTAAAAATCTTGGGAATATATTGTATATGTTTCATTTACAGTTTTCATCAGGATTTTTATATTTTATATTTTATTCATTTTACACATCAACCACAGTTTCCCCTTTCTCCCCTACACCTCCTCCCTCCTACTTCCCCCAAACAACCTCCATCCACTCCTCAGAAAGGGTGAATCCTCTCATGGGAAGTAAACAAAGCCTGGCAATTCAGTTATAGAAACTAAACATCAAAATATCAAATCAAATTATCCAATTAAAAATAGGGTACAGATCTAAACAGACTTCTCAAGAGAAGATTCTCAAATGGCTAAATGACATTTATAGACTTCCTCAACATCATTAATCATCAGGGAAATACAAATCAAAACAATGCTGAGATACCAACTTACACCTGTCAAAATGGCTAAGATAACAAACACTGATGACAGCCTATTTTGAAGAGGATGTGGAGTAATGGGAACACTCTTCCACTCTTGGCGGTAGCACAAATGTATAGAGTCACTTTGGCAATGAGTATGGTGGTTTCTCACAGAAAATTAGGAAACAGTCTACTTCAAAACCCAGAGATACCACTCGGGCATATACTCAATGGATGTTCAAACATACTATAAAGACACTTGCTCAACTATGTTCACAGCAGCATAATTGTAATTTTCTGTTGGTTTTTAAAGTTATATTTGTATAAAGTATTGAACTATAGCAGTTTATATTGCAATAAAATATTGTATTCTTTTAGGTTTTGTTTGGCAAATGCATGCTTAATTTTAGCAAAATAGTAACCATTTCCATTTTGGAATAAGCTATATTCTACTCAGTTTATATTAACATTTCTTTAGGAATTGATTTTGAAAATTGAGAAACAGTAGAGGGAAAATCAAAAAACAAACAAATAGCAGCAACAATAAATGAAAGCTCCATAATCTATATATTTATAGAGCTTTGGGCTATAGGGTAAATATTAAAATATATATAATTTTCTATGTTGTGACATAATAAAGCATTGATGAAAGATAAACAAGGCATGATAAGAGAATTTAAGGATTCTGAACAAGAAAGGTCAAGGTTTTCTAAAAAAAGGAAGAGCTTTCATCAACATTATTCTTCTCTCTATTAGTTTGATAACTGTGGATGTTCTGGCAAGAATGCATTCTATATCAACAGCAATAGATAGGTCCAGTTTCAATATCTATGCAACTGAATAAACTCTCTTACAATTAAAAAATAATGTTTAGTTATGTAGGTTATGCCATGACATATGTGCACATCTGAAAAACTGCAGGATCTTAGGTTGTAAGGTCACCTACTTCAAGTCTGAAGAAAAGTTGCATGTTGATAAGTGGAAGTATTTAGGATCAGATGGTATGTATACATTATTTTGATTTGGTAAAAGCTTAATTGCAATACAACTTTACAAAAGATGCCTGGAATTACTCTGGTGTGGGATTCCCCACTGTATGCCTTGAATATGTTTTGTTACCATTGGTTAATAAAGAAGCCTATGACAGGGCAGGGCAGAATATAGGTAGGTGATAGGTGGGAAAACTAAACTGAATGCAGGGAGAAAGAAGGCAGAGTCAGGGAGATACCATTTGTTGTCAAAGCAGAAAGATGCCAGAACCTTACCAGTAAATGACCAGCCTCATGGTAAAATATAAAATAATAGAAATAGCTTAATTTAAGATATTACAGCTAGCTAGGAATAGGTTTGATCCATTGGACAAACAGTGTTTTTGGTTAATGTAGTTTTTGTGTGACTATTTGGGTCTGGAAGGCCCAGAAACATAAGTGTATTCTCTTTTATATCACTACATATATTTCAAAATGGGGAAAGGGATTTGACTCAAGAAGCAGCATCATTCATGTTCAATACAACCTATTGATCTCTATGTCTATCACTATATTCAAACTTTACCTGTCATTTTTCTATATTTGATTTGCCCAAATATAATCATATTTATACTGGCTAGTTTTGTATGTCAACTTGACACAAGCTAAAGTCACTAGACAGGAAGGAACCTCAGATGAGGAAATGCCTCCATGAGACCCAGCCATAAGGTGCTTTCTCAGTTAGTAATCAACAATGGAGAACCCAGCCCATGATTGGAGCATCATCCTTAGGTTGGCGATCCTGGGTTCTATAAGAAAGCAGGCTAAGCAAAGTCAGGGAAGGCAAGTCAGTAAGTTTTTCCCCTTCATAGTCTCTGCATCATTTTCAGCCTTGGGGATACTGCCCTGCTTGAGTTCCTGTCCTGACTTCCTTCAGTGATAAACAACATTAAAGTATATGTTGTTTACTCTCTTCAACTTGAATTTTGGTCCTGGTGTATTTTTAAGCAATAGAAGCTCTAAGATACTACCTCATCCACATTGGTTTCTTGCCTCCAAATACCAGGACTTCTGCTGCCTAGGTAAAACCATGATGTTCTCTTTTGTTCGTTGTTGTTAAGTATATAAATATAATCATATCTTTTCACAGATATCATCCCTCACATTTATTTATTCTTTGTCTTGTTTAAAGTTTTCTGACAGGAAAGTTCTTAAAGAAGAGGAACTTGTGTGATATGTATTGTGTGTCTAGAGTACAGGAGGGGAATCACATGTGGAAGGTTGTTTACAACAAAAGTGATATTGGTAACCAATTTAAATTTTAAAAAGCAATATATTTTTTATTAAAATAGGATTATATCACATTTTATCCCCCTTTACCTCCTCTAATTCCTCCCAGATACCTTCCTTCAAGCCTATCCTGTAACATGAGGGCTGGGCTTGTTGGGGTTTCTGTCCTGCCCAGTTCCCACAGCTAGGAAGTCCCCCCAAAAAATCACACAGAGGTCTCCATAAGTTATAAACTGATTGGCCTATTAGCTCAGGCTTCTTATTAGCTCTTGGAGATTATATTAACACATTATTCTTATCTATGTTAGCCACATAGCTCAGTACCTTTTTCAGTGGGGTAAGTCACATCCTGCTTCTTCTGTGATCTGGGCAGGACTGAGGAAAGAGCTTCCTTCTTCCCAGAATACTCCTTTTCTCATTGCCCCACCTCTACTTCCTNAGAGGTCTCCATAAGTTATAAACTGATTGGCCTATTAGCTCAGGCTTCTTATTAGCTCTTGGAGATTATATTAACACATTATTCTTATCTATGTTAGCCACATAGCTCAGTACCTTTTTCAGTGGGGTAAGTCACATCCTGCTTCTTCTGTGATCTGGGCAGGACTGAGGAAAGAGCTTCCTTCTTCCCAGAATACTCCTTTTCTCATTGCCCCACCTCTACTTCCTGTCTGGATTTCCTGCCTATACTTCCTGCCTGACTATTGACCAATCACTGTTTATTTAAAACGTAATTGACAGAATACAGAATTGTTCCATACCACTATTCCATGATCTCCCTATTCTCACTCTCAGTATGATAACCTCTTTTCACATTTTTCACATACTTATTTAGAAATAGTATTAAAAGTAATAAAGACAATAGACAAACTGATGAGAGACATTGTAGAGGAAATGTTGGTAAGCATATAAGAGTCAAAAGATAGGGTAAGAGATTGAAATATTATCCTCTTTGCCCAATACAATTATGAACTGACAATGACTGTGTTTGTCTGCATTGGGCCAATATGTGACTGGTCTGGGCAAGGCAGTTACTCATAAGAAAACTTTTTTTTTTACTAATTCTGGAATAAGGATGAGTTATTGTTTTAGTTGTACACCCACTGCAGAGCCCACAAGGCTCTAACAAATTTCTATACAATGACAGTGACATGGATGTCCCTGATTTAAATCAATGAGCTACAAATCAAGACAAAGAGATATAAATGTGAAAATTGCATCTGGAGAGAAAGAGAATGAACTAGGACTAGGAATAAGTTGGTAGAGGGCAGAACTAAGAGTGGACAGTATTATATATATATGCATGCAAATATACTTATATATACTTAACTTTAAATATATATTTATATAACCATAAATGCCTGAAATTGTTTAAAAGATATTTAATTAACAGCAAAATAATAATTAATGAGAAGAAAATGTTCATTGTCATAATATGACCTTTAAATATTGCATAAATGGATTAAAAAACAAACAAGAGAAGACTCTGAAATTAGGATAGTAAAACTTTATTGTTAACCTGATAGAATTTATTATGATTATGGCAATAAACCTTTGGTTATATCTTTGAGTGGGTTTCTAGAATATTTTGGTTGAGTGGAAAAATATACTTTAAATGTTTGTCATACCACTTAATAGAAGAATGTCTCAAGCTAAATGAAAAGGAAAAAGTAAGTTTAATGCCTGCTTCATTTTGTGTTGTGTGATATTGATTACCCTGTGTGAATACATCTCTGTTTTAAATCATCTGTCTAAATCACCTTCTGATTGGTTTTAAAAATTAGCTGAATGGTGAATATCAAAGCAGGAGAGTATAGACAAGACTTCCAGGGAGAGAGCAGAACTCAGGAAGAATCTGAGAGGCAAGACACTAGTCATCACAATGCAGAGGAAGTTGTCAGATGTACAGTCTGGAGTACAGGTAATGAGCAATATGGCAGAACATAAATTAACATAAATGGGTCAGCTTAAGTTATAAGAGATAGGTGGGAGTAAACCTAATCTAAGACCAAGCTTTCATAATAAATAATAAATCTTTGTGTCATTATTTGGGAGCTGGGGGTTCAAAGAAAGACCTTCTACAACTATGAGTACAATTCACAATTACTCAGAGACTTGCTACTTACCTCCCCTTATTGAGAAATTGTATCATTTAATACTTAAGCCAAAACATGCCCTTAATTTTTTATATTGCTTTTGTCAAGTATTATCTACATCAACTAGAAAATTAAGTAAATTGTATCAATAAGTGGAGTCATTACTAAGATCAAAATGACTATGTGATTCTTAGGCCTTTGGAAGTTGTCTGTTGAATTTAAAAGAGTTTCAAACTTTAGAATAGAAAAGTGTTACAGTGATGTAATCGTAGGTAAATGGGATATTTTGTTGGAAGCTTTGGAAACTAGAAGACTGACAGAAAGGTAAACAATGGAGTCTTGGCTATAAGGTTTTAGAGAGTTAAACAGATCTATGTGAAAAGCCATTAACCTTATCTTCTGACAAAGAATGTGTTTATATTCTATAAAAATACTGAGGACATTGAGATTGTATTTATAAATGATGACCTAATATGTTTTGTAGAGGAAATTTCAATACATGATGGCTTTGGGCCTTTGTCATGGTTATGGCTCTCTTCCTTCCAACAGGGATATAGTTGAAGAGAACAAAAAACAGAACAAATGGTATTAAAAATGTGCATATGCCAAGCAGAGGAATCTCAGCAGGTTCAAGGGAGCTGTAAAAATAACAATGTTAACCTTATTAAAGGGCATAATTTCTTCTTATTACTATAGCCTGTATTAGGATTCTCCAGAGGAAACAATAGAATGAATATATTATAAAATGGGATTTGTTTGATTGAAAACATGGTATGGCTAATATAACATTGTATTTATTCTCTCAATTCTGATCCTTCAGCGAGCTGTGATTAATGCAAAATGTGTTTCAGAAATTTTCAGATATTGACTCCCATTACAACACCCAAGTTCTATGTGGGAAGAGTTTTAGCAGTCATTTGATCATATTTTAAAATTCTCATGGCTTCTTTCCCCATATTCTAGCATAGCACAACTTGCTTTTACCATATGTTGGCCACCTGGGTCTAGGTGAAACTCAGGCTTCCATGATGCAGATTATAAATTTTAGTATCATCTATTCCTCATGCTTTTATAGGTTCAAATAATATAGGAAGTTGGATGCATGATTTCTTCTCTATATATTTTAAATGATATATAGAGCAGACTGAGAGTCCATAGAGAAACTTGCCATAAAGTCAGAGAGACTCAATTATGGAAATTCTTAGTAAAACCATAGGCACAAAAATATCATCAAGGTTCCAGAACTATAGATCAACTAGTGTGCAGTTTGAGCAGGTCAGCATGCTGCCAGGTAAATACAACTAGTGATGAACCAGGTGATGGGTCCATTAAAGTCATGGCAGAAGGGTTTGGAGAGACCTTGGAAGGCCAAACTGTACATCAAACTTCCCTGGAGGCAGGGTAATGGGATAAAGAACTTATCCTATTATTAATATTTAGTAAGGACTCTCTTGCTGTGTTTCTGATTCTGAAAAGAATATAAACTTATGGGGCACATGCAGAAAGTTTTAATACATCCCCAAAATTGAATGTGTCTGAATCATTGTTATTAGATTTTTCTATAACAAATACTCAATATAATGACTTAGAAGTGGGAAAGATTTGGCTAATGCTTTCAAAAGCTTTCAGTGTTGATGTAGGATTGCCCTCTGTATTCTGTGATTATTATTAATGAATAAAAATCTGATTTGGACCTACAGCCAGGCAGAACTTAGGTAGGCAGGGAAAACTAAACTGAATGCTGAGAAGAAGGCAGAGTCAGAGAGAAGCCATGTAGCTCACCAGAGACCGATGCTGGGAACTTTACTCTTTAAGCCATAGCCATGTAGTGATACACAGATTACCAGAAATTGGTTAAATTAAGATATAAGTGCTAGCCAATAAGAAGCTAGAGCTAATGGGCCAAGCAGTGTTAAAAACATGAGAGATCTTGAAAAAGAATTCTAGACACAAAAATACAGAGTTTAACACAGCTTTTTGCTGTTTTTCTGGCAGTGTGCCACAGCTCCTTTAAGAGAGGATTTACTGATTCAGTGGTAGTAGAAAAAAAAGCCATGCTGTTTTGTAACTGTGGTTTCCTGGGCCTACCAGCATGAACACTGATTCTGATTCTTTTGGGAGATGTGGCTACAGAGCATTTAAATGGGGTCTGTGAGCAGTATGTTACAAATTGCTTAATCACTTGACATAGAGCCACTGCATACTTGGAACTGGAGCAATGTGCATCACTTGCAGAGACAGTAAACAGACTTCCACCATTTTGAACTGGGTGGAGCAAGCAGGCAAAGCCATATAAACCCTAACAATGCTGCAGCTTAGGTTCTTAAGAAGCACTTAGCATTTTAAGAAGTGCTTCAGGTCATAAAATAATTACAGAAATGAAATAAAGATAAATCCAGATGGAAAAGTCCTCTAAATGGGTAGAGTTGGATAAATGTATGTAGGCTTAGGAGAAAAGAAAAAAAAAGTATAGCCAGTTATAAAAGGAAGTAAATGGTTTATAAAAAATAAAACACAGAGACATAATACAGATAATCACAGATTAAAGGACTAAAGATAATAAAATAAATATTAAGAAGTAATCAAGAAAAAACATATAAGCCATATAAAGATGGCTTACACACAAACATTCTGGATTATGTTTATTATTGTGTTTTCTTTGAATTTTTTGATGATGAAGGAACTAAGTAACAAGATACATACTTTAAAAGTATCTTGTCTTCCAAAGTTGGGTGTAAGGATATGTTGCTTTAGAAAAGAGGTTCTTTTGTTTCCACAGAGAATGAGAACCTAGAGATTAATTCCAGACTAAAGTGGTTTGATGAACAAAGATCCCCTGAAAGGTCACCTTAAACACCCCTCAAAAATTATTTTTCCCAATAAACAGCAGGAAGCAGTTTGGAGAGAAATTCCCCAATATTGTTAATATTTTTTTGCATTTAAAGGGGGACATGCAATAGAAATGAATAATTTCATTGGTATGTATGGATCTTGGTTTATTGATACAAATTTAAGGTCAATTTTATTATATGTATATTTCTGCTATTGATTAAGGTATTATGTTTATGCAGTTTATTTAAGAATGTAATGAAAAATTAAGAAGTATAGGTTAATAGATAGTCATTTATAATAGTCAAGCTTGTAGCGATGTTAGTTAGGTTTTCTAGATATATTGAGATATATTTCAGTTAGATAGGTATTCTTCAA
>LOJH01042123.1:0-13464 GCA_001685095.1 Ellobius talpinus | reverse complement strand
CAGTGCAGGCTGACAGGAAACCAGGAATGAACTCTCAATAAGCAAATGCCGTAACCAATCCATGCTATGGTTGAGGGGAAGGTTTTTATTTAGACATGAGAGAGAGCAGCCAGAGGCATCTGGAAGTGTCCAGAGCAGAGAGATAATGAATTAGGACTAAACATGTCCAGTAGACTAGGCATGGCCGGGGCTATCTGCAAGAGAGAGGAGAAAAGCAGAGGATAGAGGACAGAGAGAGCGCAGTGAAAGGAAGCAGAGCAAAGAGGGTGTGGGGGGAGACACAGCATAGCAGGATTATAAAGAGACTGAGTAGCTGTGGGAGGAAGCCTGTGAGTTTAGGAAGTTTAGGGTGGGGAAGTAGGTGAGAGGGCTAAGCTAGCATAGACTTTGAAATACATAAAAGGTACCAGAGCTACTGAGGGAGTTCTGCGGCCAGAATGGGCTTTGATATGCTGATAGACACTACAGGTAGCCACAAGTTCCTTCTGTTAGAGGCTAGGAGAATGATTCCTTTTGGTAGATGGGAACCAGTTTTACAAGTTCCTGAGGAATTCTGGATTTTTTTCTAAGTGCCCAAAATCCTCCTGTAGTCCAGGTTGAACTTAGTTCTGGATATTTGGACTGCTTTTTGGAGTTTAGAGAATTGAAATTTCCTTTGTGTTGATTCAATAGCCTGCAGGAACCAAATGAAAGACTTCAGTATTTTACTTAGAAGTGTGCTAGTGAAAAAAGTTGTGTGTTTTTTTTTTAACTGAATTAAATGTCTGTAGTCAACTCAGGAATATTTGAAATTTCTTGGGTATTCTCAGTTGTTTTTTTTTTTTTAGAAATTTTCAGATTTGAATAAAATTTGAAAATTTTGTTGGAAAGAAATTAGTTTTAGTTCACGTAACTATTGCTGGAAAACATGTTTGTCTTCAAGCTGATAAATTCACACACCTAACCATCAGGTCTCTTGGAAGTTTAGCAGTTTTGTGAATCCTAAAACCAAGCCACTGTTGAATTTGCTCATTCTTCTCTGTTCTGCATTTGTTGTTTGCTTTATCACTCATTGTTATGATTTTTTTCTTCTGATTTCTTTCCACTTGGAATTTTCCCCAACATTTTAGATAAATCATCATATAGTTAAATTTTAGCTTGTTTTTCTTACTCATAGGTGAGCTCAAGGCTGCATATTTCCTTCTTGGCCCTGTCTTAATTTTATCTCACAAGATTTAATGTCATGCATTTATTTTTCAAAATGCTTTCTAATTTCCTATTTGACTTTATCTTTTACCCAGGGGTTTTACAGCATAATATGTAACCATTGGGGAATTTTCCAATTATTGATTTTTTTCTGTGATGCAGTTTAAATGTTAACCCACTGTGCATAATATTCTGTATAATTTCAATTGTTAAAGATGCAGTAAGCTATGCTTTGTAGTGAAAGGCATGTGGTCTCTTTGACAAACACGATGATGAAATACCTTAGCTACAAGGAACACTCTAATGTTGTCTAGAATTTGCTAACCGTGATGTTTGAGTATTGCACATTTTTGCTGGGGTTTTTTTTGATGCATTGATTCAATCAAAGATTTTAAATTCCATGATAATGAATTGTGGGGCCCTTAGAAAGCCTTGGGTAAATTTGTAAAGAGCAGATGAAGTCCTGGGTAAATGGGTATTGTTGGCATGGGCATGGCCATTCCAAGGATCAATGTCTCAATCCACGAGAAGCTGGCAAATCCTTCCTCTCTTGGGCAAGGATCAGAGGGATGGTGCGTGCAAGTGTGAGTGTTTGTGAATGATTGACAAGTGTGTGCAAAACCTAGCAACTGCAGCTTCCTCCTCCTGAATGCTTACAGTCTCAGAATGTTTACCTGTAATAGAGCCCTACATTGACTAGCTAACCCTTCCTCTGAGCTGTACAGAGTAAACATGCTTAAGGTCTGGGTTGTCGCATAGCAGTAGGTACCTTCTACCAGAGAAAAAACCTACCTGAATCCAGATTTTCTATCCACATGTCTGTGTGCTCTGACCTTTATCATTTCTTTACCACCTCAGCCAGGTTTCTAAGACCAAGCCATATGAGCAGGGCAATTAATGATTTTCCTACTTTTTGATTAGTTTTAAATTTTTGCTGTTTAGTGGTTTGAATAAGAATGACTCCCATAGTCTCATAGATGTGAATACTTGGTCACCAGGGAGTGGCACTATTTGAAAGGATGAATATGCCCTTGTTGGACAAAGTGTGTCACTAGGGGTGGGCTTTGAAGTTTCAGAAGCCCAAGCCAGGCCCAGAGGCTCTTTCTCTTCCTGCTGCCTGAGGATTCAGATATAGAACACTCAGTTACTTCTCCAGAACCATGTCTGCCTGCGTGCTGCCATGTTCCCTTACCGTGATAACAATGGACTTAACCTCTGAAATTGTAAGCAAGCCCCCGTTAAGTGCTTCCCTTTATAAGAGTTGCTCTGGTCATGGTGCTTCTTCACAGCAATAGAGCTCTGACTGAGACACTTCATATTAGTCAGGTTATGCTTAGGCTCATTGTATATATGAAATATTTGTATATACTCTTATATTAATGCATTTATCACCTTTGATATCTCTGTCTTCATTCTTATTTTCTCTAAGTCTGCTGGATCTGATATTAATACATAGATGATGACAATTTTTTTGGTTAGTGTGTGTATACATAAATATATATGTGTATATATATATACACACATATATATTTGTTGAAAGTGTAGCTTTTTAGTCCATGTATATTTTTCGCATGTCTAATATTGAAATAATACAATTTTGATGTTTCTTGTGTAGATTGTAAGATTCAGTCACATTATCACATGTAGCCATAATTGTTTTGTTTTCTGATTCTCTTAGTCATTTTTTCTCATTGCTGTGACAAAACACTTTACAAAAAAGAAAAAAAACTCAAAGAAGGAAGGGTGTGTGGAAAGGCATGGTGGCAGGAGCTTGAGGCAGCGGCTCTCCTTGCCTTCTCAGCCAGGAAACGGAGAGAAGAATGACTGGTCGTCAGGTTTCTTTCTTCTTTTGATTTTGTACAGGATCCCAGGCTGCGGATGGTGCTACCACATTCAAGGTGGCTCTTCCCTACCCAGTTAAACTTCTCTGGAAATGCCCTACAGATAATCCCAGAGATTTATCTCCTAGGTGATTCTAAATTCAGTCAGTATCTACTATCAACCATCCTGCATCCCTTCACCATGATGTTTTAGGAACACAACAGTTTGGTTCTTATTTATTGGATAAAAGATCTGATTTTTTTTTAGCAAGACTAGAAAAATATTAGTAACATATTCACCAGAACAGTTTTTCTTTCTTTCTTTTTCTGTTTTTAAGAACAGTTTCCTAAACTGTGGTTCATAACACACATCAGGTTTCATACCTTAATGTAGGAATGTAAATTGGGCGATAGTAAAAGGCTTCTGAATACTCCATGTTGAAAAATAATTCAAAATCAAGTACACACAGATTCCAAGACATTTCCTGCAGTACTTGCCTGTGCTGCATCATGTGACTTCCCTATAGCCTGTGAACACATGAACACATGACATAGGCACTCAGCAATGCACCCAAGATCACTCCTTACAACACCAATAAACACTGAATGGAACAGGATCAAACTTTGAAACTCTAATAGGCTGTAGTGTTCTTACTCTGCATATGAAGCTTTCTGCTCTCATAAAAATAATAATTTAATTATAGAAGACAAAGACTTTTAATATTTTCTTATTGTCTTTTCCCAGCATGTTTAAGTATCAGATTAGTAAATCTTTGGCTTGTCGTGTTAGAATGTTTGATTTCAAAATTGGTTGAAATATCCACTCATCCATATCCATCTCTGCCCTATTCACAATATCCAGGAAACACAAATAGGCTAGATGTACATCAACTGATAAAAGGATAATGTGAATGTGGCATATTTACATAATAGACTATTATTTAGCTATTAATAAAAATGAAACTCACAAGCAAATGAATGGATCTGAAAGAATCATTCTGAGTGAGGTAATCCAGTCCCTGAAAGGCAAATGTTGAATTTTTGTTTGTTTGTGGATATTAGCATTGGCTCTTCAAGTCTGTGGTTTAGAAGCTTTTGTAGAAAATTATATATAGAATTCACTGTTTGAAGGGTTCAGATGGAATGATGGGACACAAAAGGTTATGCTGGGGTTTGTCCTGGATAGCTTTTTTGTCAAGTTGACACAAGTTAGGAGTCATTTCGGAAGGGGAAATCTCAGGTGAGAAAATGTTGCTACCTGAATGGCCTGTGGGCAAAACTGTAGGGCATTTTCTTGATTAATGATTGATATGGGAGGACCCACCTGACTGGGTGGTGGTGCCAACTCTGGGAAGGTGGTCCTGAGTTGGAGCAGAAGGTAGACTGAGCAAGTTATGAGGAGCAAGCCACAAGGAACAAGCTAGTAAATACCGTTCTTCCTTGGCTTCTGTTCCAGCTTCTACCTACAGGTTCTTGCCTTGCCTTCCTGCTCTGGCTTCTTTTGGACTGTGCTGTGAAACTGTAAACTGGCAGAAACACTCTCCTTTCCAAGTTGCTTTTGACTGTAGAGTTTTATCACAACAATATAAACACTAACTAAGTCAGGGTTGAGGAGGGGAGAGCAGGATAGAGGAGAAAATACACGAAGGCTTAAAAAACACTAAATGCATTTTGAAAAGTTGCATGGAAATCCATACTGTAGACACACACACACACACACACACACACACACACACACACACACACACCAGGAATAGATTATTTCTTTTGGAGTTTTTGGCCAGTAAGATGTCAAAGACCTCCAAATTAGAGGCTATTACTATTGCTCTATGTTGACCTCCAGAACTTAACAAAGAGACTATATTGCTGCAGAGAGCACCCATTCACATCACAGGACATGGGAGAAATCAGGTTGATACTGAAAGGAAAGTTCCGTCTCTGCTGGCTAGCTTTCATAGGCCTGAAAGGTGCTATTTATAGAACTGAAGGGAAATAACCATCAACCTTGCACAGATGTGAACCCTGGGATCTAGAAAAAAGACTAGCCTGGAAATACATGTTCACTGGTTCAAGAGTGGCATGAACATAGTGAGTGTAACCACTCTGTGATTGTATTTAAGGCTGCTCTACTTAATTAATCATCTACTTAATGAATTAATAAACCCAAAATTGGTACCATGATCAGGCAAAGAAACCACGGCTGGGTAGGTCATAGGCAATAGAGAGGAACCTACTACTAATATTCAACTAAATACATCATTAAAACAACTCCTAATGACTTACCACTATAGACATAGATGAATACATTTCTCATCACTCATTAAAGAAACTTCCATTTGCCATTAGCACAGAAACTCACAGCTGGCCAAGATGCAGAGAAGCAGAATGCTCAACCATACTTTTTCTGACCAAGACTCAGGAATCATTGTGGAAGAGGTGTTGGAAAAAATATAAGAGCCAGAGGTCATTGGTAACTATAAGAGAATAGTGTCATCTGGACACAGAGGTCATGTGCACATATGAACTCATAATAATTGTGACAGTACACAAGGTCTTATGCAAGTTCAACCAAAATGACTCTGAGATACCATCTTACACTGATGACATCTTGTGTTGGAGAGGATGTGGAATAAGGGGAACACACCTCCATTGCTGGTAGGAGTACAGACTTATACCGCCACTTTGGAAATCAGTGTGGTGGTTTCTTAGAAAATTGGGAATCAATTTATCTCAAGACCCAGGTATACCAATTTTGCATATACCCAAAGGGTGCGCAATCATACCACAAGGACACTTGCTCAACTATGTTCACAGAAGCATTATTCATAAGAGCCATAACCTGGAAACAACCTAGATGTCCCTCAACCAAAGAGTGGATAAGGAAAATGTGGTATAGTTACACAATGGAGTACCACTCTGCTGTAACTAAAATGACAACCTTGTGAAATTTGCAGGCAAATGGATGAAATTAGGAAAAAATTCATTCCCAGACCCAGAAAGATAAAAATGTACTCACCCATAGGTAGTTACTAGGAGTAAAGTATAGGCTATACAACCTACAGTCCACAGCCCCAAAGAGTCTAGATAACAAGAGGGATGCAGGGATTTCCCTGGGAAGAGGAAGTAGAAAAGATCTCATGAGTATAGTGGGGCAGGGGTTGGGGATATGGAGGGACAGGAACTAGAGAAAGCCTTTTAGACTGGTTGGGTGCGGGAGGCAGGTTGGAAGCAAGATGGATGGAGAGAGTAACAAAAGAAACGTCTTGATGGGAGGGCATTTTGGGATTAGGGAGAAACTAGTGCCAGGTAACACCCTAGACACCCACAAGGATGTCCCCAACTAAGACTCCTAGCAATAATGGAGAGAGTACCTGAACTGGCCGTCTACTGTAAGCAGATGGGTGACTTCCCTAACTGCAATCAGAGATACTCTATGCAGTAACTGATGGAAGCAAAGGCAGAGATCCACAGTCACTGTGCTGAGTCCCAAGAATCTTGACGAAGAAAGGGAGGAGGGATTATATGAAGCAGGGGGCTCCTGATGGGGGAGCCCACAGAGACAGTAGACCTTAGCTCACAAGAGATCATGGATGCTGAGCCAACAGTTAGGGAGCCTGCATGGGACCTACCTAGCCCCTCTGTATGTGTGTGACAATTGTGTAGCTTGGACTCTTAGTAAGGCTTCTAACAGTGGGAGCAGGACCTCTCCTGGAGCTTAGCTGGTTTGGGTAACTTGTTCCCCATGCTGGATTACCTGGCCAGCCTTGACATAAGGGGAGGAGCTTGCTCCTGCCTCAACCTGTTGCCATGCTTTGTGCAAGCCCATGGGAGGCCTGTCCCTTTCTGAATGGAGATGGAGGAGGAATGGATAGGGAGGTGGGTAGATGGGAAAGGGGGAGGGCATGGGAGGAGAGGAAGGAGGGGAGACTGGTTGGTATGTAAAATAAATTAAAAAAATATTTAAATAAAAAATACCTTGTACAAGCTCAAGTCAGACTAAAGGAAGGGGTAGGTATGAAATACTGCACCGAGTTGAGGAGCTATTGACAGAGGTCAATTGCTAATAGAGGGAGAGATAGTTTTCTCTAAGAGCATAACCCCTGGTAAGTTGAATGTGCTCCAGGGGAAGGCCACACACCCAATAATATTTGTGCAGTACCAATTGGTCTTTCTGAGATATTAAAAATAACGACAGGGCATTGTGTGGTTACGGAAGGGGCACTGGATCTGGAAAGAGTTGGAGGAAGGGAATATCTGATCAACATATACACAAAATGCACAAAGATAAAAATAAAATATGCTGCTTGAGTTGCTAACTTGAGTGTCTTTACAAAGTAATTAAATGAATTTTGGCTTGGGATGAGAGGAGAATTTCTAGCAATTTCTGAAGTGGCCTTAAACATACTTCTGCCTTTTTGCGCTAAACATTTATGTAAAGTGGCATTCTCAGAGTTGCTGGCTATAAAATCAAAATATCAATCTACTCTGAAAAACATTAAAGATGCTCTATATCCCACAGTAACAAATTTTCTGCCAAGATTTAATTCCTTATGTAAAACCAAGTACATCCACCCTATTAGCATGCAAATTTGCTCTTGTCTTTAGTGGTAAATTACATGCATACCAAAATGATAAAATTATATGCATACCAAAGGATCATTTTAAAATAAATTTCTCTATGATTTATTATTAGCAAGTGTTTATGTGTATACCTAATTTGCAAACCTCTATCTCAGGATCACATGAAAATTTCTCAGGTGAAAAGAACTGGTGAGTGGATAAGTTTAAGAAGCCTTACACTAGAAATCCAAACAAAACTGCAAAGCATGCACGAATTATTTGAGATGTATGGGCTCAAAGGGAATGCAATGTCCATTTAGCAAGAGTGAACCAGGCAGGCCCTGGGTGGCTCTGTCTCAGGCTTCTGCTCCAGGACTGCACCTTGAGCATATGAGATGATCCTGCAATTTCATCAGTGTTTCCATTGATAACACTGAGACTTTTGGATAAACAGGTGAGAAAACCCCAAGGAATTCAACCCTAAACATATTATATAGGAAAACATTAAAAGACGACCCAGGCTGTGATACCCACTAGGTTTCTGCAAGGGTTTATTTGATTATTCTATATTCATCCCCGTGCCATCCTTGGTAGTCATAACTTGTTGTCTGGGCTCTTTGGGCATTTTGGCATACGTTGGCTACTGTTGTGATTGGAATGTGAAATGCACCTCATAGGCTCATGTGTTTGAACACTTGGTCATCAGATGGTGATGATAACTTATAGAAAATCCAGGAGGTGGCACCTTCCTGGCCAGAGGTGTAGAGGACATCGTGGTGAGGTGTACCTGGCAACAGGAAGGGAAAGCACGGAAGCTGATGGAAAGCACGGAAGCTGATGGAAAGCACGGAAGCTGATGGACGCCATTCCTCTGGAACTCTGAGCCAAACAAGCCCTTTCTTCCTTCAGTTCCTTTTGTCAGCAGGATTTCTCACAGTACTAGAAAGTAAACCAGGGCAGATTCCAGTTTTCTGCTCATTCACTCTCTCCTTCCTTCTCCAACTGTCAATCAAGAATGCAACCAGCTGTTCCAATTTGGAGTTTGGTTGGTTTTCTTAATGGCACATGTATTGAAGCCTTGCTTCCAGACTGTGGTGCTATTGGGAACTGGTAACATCTTTAGGAACCGGACTCAATGAAAAAGGCTAGGAGATGAGAGGTGTGCTCTTGGAGGAGACAGCGGGACCACAGTTCCTTCTCCCTTCCTTTGCTTCTGGGCTGGCATGAGATGAGCAGCTGCCTCCATATGTCCTTAAAATGTCACACTATGTCCCCACCAGTCAAAAATACTGGGACCGAGTGAGGACAGACTGAAATCATAAAAAAACCCAACAACCTATAAACTTCCCTTCTTAACTGGTTCTTCAATTCTGTCACAGTGATAGAAATCCAACATACTAGTTAGTCTCTTTTCTTGGAAGCCTGTGTTGCTCCCTGCTGATCCTCCTTGGATGTGGCTAATGCTGTGGTTCTGGGTACCCGTACAGCTCAGGGTGAGACCTGATACAGACCCTTCCCACTCTCACCCTGAGATTACTACCAACCTCACCCATCCCCACAGGTTCTATGTACTGTTTACCTTAAAGTTCCCTTGAGTTATCTCTTCTTTGTAACCTCTGATCCCTTAGTTATACCCCCACTTGCCCCACCTGTTGAGCAGCCCCCTCTCCGCATTGGTCACCATTCTTGGCATGTGTGTGTTTTGTGAATCTCTCTTGGTTGGTAGTGATTTCATCAGGGTTCCATGCTCCGGCTCTTCTCTTCAGATCCCTGTCAGCAGGGTTCATCCACATTTCTCTCACTCTATAGAAGGCAACTAAAGCAACATCAGTCATCCTTTTATGTGACTCTTAATTATTTTCCCTCCATGAATCAAGAGATTGTCAATAAGTGAGCTCTTCCCTCCTCCGCATGCACAACTAAAGTGCCATTCATCAGGCTCCAAGCAGAATTATTGATGAAGGGTGCAAGGTTATCGAGGAGGAAGAGAGCAATAAAACAACATTATGTTGGTATCAATGGATGCTTTACAGCTTTTGGAGCATTTTGATGTCTATTAATTCTTCCAAGCCTTCAAACTTCCCAGAAGATATCTAATAATGGAGACCATGGGTAGAGCCCTGGACTTCTCATTCTTTCCACCAAGCTGTTTATGGAAATGCTGCTGCTGAGAGGAAGCTCTGGTCAAGGCATGCAAATGACTGTGATTGTCCATTTGCTTCTCATCATCCCCATGCCCTAGTGGTCAGTCCTACAGACAGACAGACAGACAGACAGACACACACACACAGAGGGAGAGAGAGAGAGAGCGAGAGAGACAGAGACAGAGACAGAGACGGGGAGGGAGAGAGAGAAAATAAGAATTTGAGAGGGAAAGTGTTGAGATATGTTGGAGGTGGAATATGACAAGAAAGAGTGGGGAATTTGATAGTCCAGAGTCCAAATGCACACCTTTATAAACAGTGGCATAGACGAACAATTTGATGCATTTTTTTTAAAATGATGGGCACATTATAGGCGTTAGATTAAGGAAAGGGAGAAGATTCATTTTCCTCAAATCACAACCAAAAGTTAATCCAAAGCCCCTCTTGTGGCTGAGAACTATCAGCTGTTGATGGGTGCTAAGGGAGGGTGAGTCATCTTTCCTAGGGCTGTAGCCACTGGTAGGTTGCTCAGTGAATGGCTCTGTGCCCGTGCTCATATTGTCAGCTTGATATTACCTAGAGTCATGTGGGAAGAGGGAACCTCAGTTGATTGCCTTGATCAGATTGTCCTGTGGCCATGTCAGTGAGGGACTACCTTGATTAACAATGAATGTGGGAGGGCTCAGCCTACTGTGGCTGGCACCATCCACAGGTAGGAGGGTTTGGGATGCATGAGAAAGCCGCTGAGCCTAAGCCAGGGAGTGAATCAGTTAGCAGATACTATCATGGTTTCTCCTTCAGGTTCCTGCTTAAGTTCCTGTCTTGGCTTCCACCCACAACGATGTGAACTCGAAGTATGAACTTGAATAAACCACTTTCTCTCCAAGTCACATTTGGTCAGAGTTTTTTTTTTCAGAAACAGAAAACAAATTAGAGCAGATATATTGTGCACATGTATACAGATTTCAAGGATTAAATAAAAATATCATTTAAGAAAAAGAAAAAACTCAAGATGGATCATATATGTTTATACATAAAACAGCAAAACTATAAAGACTTTGAAAGACCATATAGGGAAATGTTTTGTGGCTTTGAATTAACACAGATTTTTAAGTGGGTATGAAAGTTAATACTAGCAAAGGCTAAAAGAACAGCTAATTTAATGTTATGTAAATAATACCATTGGGGACATGAAATGGCAAGACTCAGACCAGACAAAATATTCAAAGAAAACACCTCTGCCAGAGTTTGATAAATATGTGAAGAACCAGTCAACTCAATAAAATGATGGTCACATTGAAAATGGCTGAATACTTGATCAAACCACTGTGCAACTGGAGGTGTGGCAATGGCTGGGAGAGACATGGAAAAGTTCACATTGCCAGTCAGCAAGGAAGTGGAAAGAAAAAGGACAGCAAGTACCACTACTGTCTGTTAGAAGGTTTAACACAAAAAAATCTGGCCACGGTACATTTTGATAGCTAGAAGAGAAGCCAGGATAACTCTCTGATGTCATTCCTGATGTGAAGATGGAACGTTCTGGTTCATGAGAAAATACAACAGCAGAAGGCACTGGCTTATGTGTCAGATAGCTGAAACACGCCCTTACCCTTTGACTATTGCTCTCCACTCTGGGCCATTACTTAGGAGAAATGAGAATATCTGTCAGCACAACAATTATTATAAATATCACAGTGGCTTTCTTTGTAACAGCCAAAATATGGACAAAATCTAAATGACCATCAGACAAATTACGGCATGGTCATACATTATAAGTATTTATAGGACTGAAGAGAAACAGTTTTCCCAGGCATAGCCCAACACAGAGAAATCTCGCAGACTGCAGACCAAGGCAAGACAGAAAACTTTGTGCTGTCCATATACACGAAGTTCCAGGGAAGTCACAACTAACTATCACACCATAGTGGGAATAATCAGAACAATGGATGCTTGGGAAAGTTTAGAGACTGCACCAGAAGGGATGAGAGAAACTAGAAATATGGGAAAGTTCTAAATTATGAAGTAAGATGTTTAGCTTTAATTTCCAGCTTGACATAACCAAGAGTCACCTGGGAAGGTACTGTCTACATTAGGTTGTACTGTGGGCGTGTCTGTAGAGGATTATCTTAATTAAGATAATTTATACAGGAAGTCCAGCCCACTATGGGCAGCACTATTCTCTAAGCAGGGCCTCTTGAACTATATAAGAGTAGAAAAGCAGAGTATAGTTGAGCACACATGTACTCTTGACCGTGGAAGGGATATGACTAGTAGTTTTAAGTTCCTTGACTTCTTTGTTCTGAGGCAATGTAACCTGGAACTTTGAGATAAAATAAACCTTATCTTCCTAAGTTCTTTTATCCTGACATTTTATCACAGTAACAGACATGAAACAAGAAGACAATGGGAGTAACACAAACATCATTTATGCCATTTTATATATGTATATATAAAATAAATACTACTTTGATGATGATGATGACAGTGATGAAAATGTAGACATGGAGTAACAGAAGATGTAAGTGGAATATGGGATTCCCCTCTTTATGCTGTGAATATATTTTATTACCATTGGTTATTAAAGAAGCTGTTTCAGCCAGTGGCTTAGTAGTGTAAAGCCAGGTGGGAAATCTGAACAGAGATATAGAGAGAAAATAGGTGGAGTCAGAGAGATGCCGCCACGTAGCTGCCAAAGGAGAAAGATACCAGCCGCCAGCCAGAACCTTATTGTAAGTCACAGCCTCGTGGTGATTCACAAATTAATAGAAATGGGTTAATTTAAGATATAAGTGTTAGCTAGAAATAGGTATAAGCTATTGGCCAAAAAGTGTTGTAATTATTATATGATTTCTGTTTGATTTTTTGTTTTTGTATGATTATTTGGGTCTGGGCATCCAGGAAACAAGAGAGTAGTCTCTGTTTACAGAATAAGAAAGGTAAAATACTCTTTACTTATACAATAAAACCCATGTAGCTCATAATCTATGTCTTTAACATGAGCCCATGTGTCTAAACACTTACTGGAGCTGCAGGTAAGCAAAGTCAGAAACATGTCAGACTCATTAATGTTGATTTGGAATGCAATTTTGGTATGTGCATGCTTAGAAACAAACAAGCCAAAAATGACAGAAAAAAAGAAAAAGTTTGGTAATTGTTACAAATGGGTGATGGATGCATCACCCATTATTATGTATGCATAATCCATTTTTTATTATAGCATTCTGTTTAATTTTCATGGTTCAAATATTTTCATTAATAAAACAGACTTTAGTCTATTAATGGCACTTTGGGGGTCTGGGCTTTTAATAGAAGTAGCATTATCTAATACATGCATGCAGATGGACTTTTACATTTTGCCCAAGCACTTCAGAAAATGCATAGCCCATTGAGCCAAATAGTGAGGGCAGGTTTTGAGCTTGGTGTATGTTGACAAAGGTTTTTGTCCCACCCAGTCCTGCAGCCGTTAAGTCCCAAAGAATCACACAGAGGTCTACATTAGTTATAAACTGATTAGCCCATTAGCTCAGGCTTCTTATTTACTAATTCTTATAACTTTCGTTAGCCCATAATTCTTGTCTATGTTGGCCATGTGACTTGGTACCTTTTTTGGAGAGGCAGTCATATCTTGCTTCCTCTGAGGCTGGGTCATGACTAGAGACTGAGATTCCCTTTTCCCAGAATTCTCCTGTTGTCATTGCCCTGCCTCTACTTCCTGCCTGGTCTCCCTGCCTATACTTCCTGCCTGGCTACTGGCC
>LOJH01042122.1:1007-14263 GCA_001685095.1 Ellobius talpinus | reverse complement strand
CAGTTTATAGTTAATGTAGACCTCTGTGTGATTTCTTTGGGACTTAATGACTGTATGAACTGGGCAGGACAGAAAACCTCAGACAACAGAGAACCATGCTACAGTCCACAGAGAAGCTAAGTAACAAGGAGGGCTCAAAGTGGGGAACACATGAATCTCTTTGAGAAGGGGAAATAGAGTAAAAATCAAAGGGGGCCTGAAAGTGGGTAGGGGTGGGAACAGGAGAGATCAAATGGGGAAAGCATAGAGGGAGAGACAACTGGAGTTGAGGGGGGCATCTTGGGAGCAAACTAGAAACCTAGTATAATGGAAACCTCCAGGAATCTATGAGGGTGACTACTGTGGGACAATGGTCTTGTACCCTGTAAAGATTTGTCACTTTTATTGGTTTAATAAAATGCTGATTGGCCAGTAGCCAGGCAGGAAGTATAGGCGGGGCAACTAGAATAGGAGAATTCTGGGAAGAGGAAAGGCTCAGTCTATAGTTCTCACTCAGATACAGAGGAAGCAAGATGAGAATGCTTCACTGATAAGAGGTACCAAATCACATAGCTAACACAGACAAAAATTCCAGGTTAATTAAAGATGAAAGAGTTAGTTCATACGAAGCTTGAGCTAATAGACCAACCAGTTTATATAGACCACTGTGGGTTTCTTTGGGACTGAATGGCTGTAGGACCCCACAGGACAGAAACTTCTGTCAACAGGTGACCCTAGTGAAGACTCCTACTAATGGATATGGAACCTGAACCAGCCATCTCCTGTCCCTAGGCAAGACTTCCCGTGGAGGGATTGGGACACCAGCACAACAACAAAACCTTTGACCTACAACTTTTCCTGCCTCCAAGATATGTTGGAGTAAAGGTGGTGCAGCAATTAGAGGCATGGGCAACCAATGGCTGATCTAGCTTGAGACTCAGGCCATGAGAAGGAGTCCATCCCTAACACTACCTGGGGGGCCAGGAAACAGAGGTTGGATAGCCCAGAGATCCAGGAGAGAACCAAACACCAAGGTGAGGAGTGGGGTGTAGAGTCAATGAAATGATTCCTAATGATATTCTGCTATATGTGTAGACAGGAGCCTAGCATAATCGTCATCAGGGGCATAATCAAGCAACTGATAGAAAAGGATGCAGAGACCAAAGCCAAACATTAGGCATAGCTCAGGGAATCTTGTAAAAGGAGATGGGGGGCAGAGAGCAAGGATTGTAGCATTCAGAAGGGTCAAGGACAGCGCAAGAAAACCCACAGAATCAACTATGCTGGGATCATAGGGGCTCACAGAGACTGAACTGAAAATCGCAGCGCCTGCATGGGTCTAGGCTCTGCATATATGTTATGATTGTGTGCCTTGGTTTCTTTGTGGGACTCCTAACAATGGGAACAGTGGTTGTCTCTGACTCTTTTGGGATACTATTCCTCATACTGAATTGCTTTGTCTAACCTTAATAGGAAGGGTGGTGTCTACTTAGTCTTACTGAAACTTGATATGCCATGTTTGGTTGGTATCCATGGGAGGCCTGCCCTTTTCTGAAGAGAAACTGAACAAGGAGTGAATGGGGGTGGGGTGTGTGGCAGAGGGATTGGAAGGGGAAACTGAGGTTGGGATGAATTAGAAAAGAATAAATTAAAAATTTTAAAAAATAAAAAGGAAATAAAATTCCACCACTTTGAAATTAAGATTCATTTGACATGGTTTGTCTTGAAACAAAGTAAGAATCTTATTACCAATAGAAAGAAAATATTATAATGAGAAATGATTATTTAGATATCACATGTGATCACCTGGAATAAAATGCCTGTTGATCACAGTAAATGGGGCAACAATTACTTCTTATAATAGAACATCAAGATGGAGCAACAACAGCAAAAAAAAATAATAAGTGTTCTGAACTGGACTGACTGAAAAGCAACTCTAATAACTTTATATATATTTGAATATATATTAAAATATATTTCTATAAATTCAAATATATATATTGAATTAACATATATTCAAATATAATATACACTAAATATATATTTAAATAATAAATAAATATTAAATATATCTGTGTGTTTATATGTTGAACAAAAGCCCAGAGTTTTAAATTTTTGTCTCAAAACTTGTTTCAAGAAGTATAGATTCTCTGTTACTCAAAACTAGGATTTCTCAGTCTGGGCACTTATGGATATTTTGGGCTAGATAGTGTGCTGTAGGTGACCCTGTTTGTAAGATGTTCCAACTCCTTCCCTCTACCCACTACATGCCAATAACAGCTCAGCTTCACTCAAGCTGAGACAACTCAAAATGTATCCACACTTTGCCAAATGTCCCTTGGAGAGAAAAGTCAACAGCAGTATCCCCATTTCCGCCTCTGAGAATCATTGGTCTAAAAGAATCTCATCTCATAAAATCAATAAAGAAAGCCAACAGCCAGTGAACTGGAACCACAGATTGAGATTGTAGACACTTTGTGAACATTGAGTATATTGATTGATAAGGATACCTGAAGAATTGAAAATGGGTTGCAACATCAGAGAACCTCTCTTTGTCAATGTAATTAGACCTTCCTTTCTAGTTGAAATTAGACTCATCTCTTTCCTCTTCATCTGTATGACAGGTCTCAGAGTCTCTTAGAAATGGGATTGCAGATGTGATTTATGTTTGGCCATAAAAAAAACTTTGAAAAAAGAAGTAGTGGCCAACTTCCTGTAGTGGGCAGCAAACTGTACCAGGCAGGACAGCAAGCATGAAGCTTCCAAAGAATTTATTCCTGTGCCAAGATAGGAGTGTCCTGGCTGATGCATGGCTATGATATGAGCAGCTACAAAAGCAGTAACTGAGCCAGTTTCCTGACAGGTGAATTACAAAGGCATTTGTGTAAACTTCAAGCCAACTTTCCTGAGGAAATTCCTTAATTTGTTCTTGTGACATCATTGATTTTTTTAAATATCTACTTCCAGACTATTAAATCCTTTTTCTTAAACATTAAGTGTTCATCTGTATAGTGCACTGTATCTTGTTTGATAGGCAATCTTTTAAAATTAAACTTTTTCAGATGAATATGGTGACCCATTCCTTTAATGCCAGCACTTAGGGCAGAAGCAGGCAGACTGGTGTTAAGTTTAAGACTATCCTGGTCTACATACTGAATTCCTAGGCAAGCCAGGACTACATAGTGAGAATCTTTGTAAAAAAAATAGATTCATTCATCACTCAAAATAATTCTCTTCCCCTAACCTCACAGTGCTAAGCTAATTTGACAACCCAAAAGCAGGCAGCCAAAAAAAAAAAACCTATTATTCCAAACCCCTTAAAGACAAATTCTTTCCAGCAAATCTCTAGCTGATTTAATCATGCTGTAGTTAGTATTTCAGGGCTATTCAAGAAAAACAATAACAAACAGCTAGGCAGAGGTGGCACAGACCTTTAATCCCAGCACTGGGGAGGCAGAGACATAAAAATTTGTGATTTCAAGGCCAACCTCATTTACACAGTGAGTTCCAGGACAGCCAGGACTACACAGAGAAACCCTTTCTCAAAAAAGGGAACTAGCAGAGTGTGCTAGAATTTCTGAACTTCAAGAAAATTCTAACTGCTTTCAGAGAGAAATGGAAGGAAATTTACAATGTTATAAAAATTAGGGTCAAGTAAAAGGTTCAAGCCTCAACTCTGAGAGATTGGGAACATATTTAACAAAGAAACGATACTGAAAAATATTTTATAGAACTCAATTTTTCATGCATAGGATAGATAAAACTTCAAATGCAAAAACAAGTGTCATAAAAACTACATTTTCATCCTACCTCCATGCCCTATCCAGCCAATCATCTCTTCAGATATAATAAGATTCATTTTTGAGGGTGCTCAACTTAGGGCTGAGATTTTATAATAACCTTATTGTGATATAGTTCACATACCATAAGATTAATTCTTTTCAGGTTTACAGTGAAGTGGCTTTAAATATAATGAAAGAGTGGTGCATGCCTTTAATCCCAGCACTTGAGAGGCAGAGGTAAACAGATCTCTGTGAGTTAGAGGCCAGCCTGGGCTACAGAGTGAATTCAGGACAGCCAGGATTATTACACAGAAGAACCCTGTCTTCAAAAACAGAAACAAAAACAAAACAAAACAAAAATGCTGAAAGAATTGTTCAAGAGTACCATCACCACTATTCTAGGACGTTTACATCACCCCAAAGAAACTCCATGTTCTTTATCAGTTAATCTACATTTCCCTTTTTTTAAATTTAACTTTATTTTGTGTGCATTGGTATGAAGGTGTCAGATCACCTGAAACCAGAGTTATAGACAGTTGTAAACTGCCATATAGGTGTTGGGAATTGAACCTGGGTTCTCTAAAAGAGAAGTCAGTGCTCTTAACTGCTGAGCCATCTTTCCAACTTAATCCTCATTTCTCTTTTGGATTTGAGTGGCATTCACCTCTTTTGAGTGTTCTATGCTAACACATTCACTGAGCAAGCCAAAATGCTGCTAGTTTTGGAAAGGACTCAAAATAAAGATGGTTCTACAATAGATCTAGGCAGCAATGTAGATTGTTCTTCAGTTGCTATGTGTAATTCAAAGTTTCTACTGATACTTGTAACATGTTACATATGTTTTTAAATTAAAATCTGGGTGTTGTTTGAAAACAAAGCCATAAGATTATATGTAAACACCAGCATTCAGGTACCACAGAGAAGCAAAAAGCCAATTCTGGCTTCTAAAGTTTGAATGAGTTGGGTGAGCAAATGCCTCAGATAACTACAGTCCGTACTCCTTTATCAGTGCTTCCTCCCCTCTTGTCACAGGCACATGTGAGCCTGTGGACAGTTTCCCACATGCAGTTTTGTTTGTTTGTTTTTAGTATTTTAGATTAAACACGGGGGCCTGGAGAGATGAAGCAAAGGCTCAGCCATTGGGCTATTCCCTTACTACCTTCCCATTTCCAATAAACCAAGGAAGAAATGTGACCTACAGATGGTCATCTGTATGAAACATTATCATTTAAACCCAAACTAAGCAGCAACATCAATATAGTCCCACTCTAGATTAGCCTTGAGCAATAGTGAAAGATAATCCTCCCAGAAGCAGCACTTATGGCAGTGGCCAACATTATCCATTTTATTTAGACAGAAAAACATCCAGGCCAGTGTGAGTGTGTGTGTGTGTGTGTGTGTGTGTGTGTGTGTGTGTGTGTAAAATGTTCCTGCACACCTTTAATCTCAGCACTTAGGAGGTAGAGGCAGGCAGATCTCTGAGTTCGAGCTCTCTCTGATCTCAGAATAATTTTCAGGACAGTCATGATAATTACATAGAGAAACCCTATCTTGAAAAAAAAGTTTCAAAGTTGACAAAGAATGTGAAAATGTTTGATTCAAATGGATGCTCATCAAAGAGTTGGAAGTAAAAGGAAGGTATGAATGGTCTTTAAAGAAGCACTGCTTTGTTATCAATGACTCAACACTGTATGTAGTTATGGATTTGACTTGCTTGTCTGCTTGGCTTAGTATTGCTTCTGTCCAATAAACTCACTTTACAACAAATAAAATATGAAAATTGGATCAAACTCATGGAATTTGGTAGCTTTAACATATGATTTGTCCCTATAAACAGCTCACCTAATACAGTAGGTGGGATTATGTTTTGAAGACATAGTTACAGTGCCAATTGGGAGCAACACCTTGGTGAGATGGAGCCATTTCTCTAGATAATGTACATTATAAGTTAGCAAATAGTGCCTATTACTAGTTGCTAGAAACAAGGGACTTATATATGAAAGCAGTTCTTGTTTCTATAACCCTAGCCACTCACTGTGAAATCATCACTTTTTAACACAGTTCTGCTGGCATAGACGTTTTAGTTTCAATGGAGGGATGCTTCTATCAGCATATACAACAGTGATTTTATTAAACTAAAAGCTTAGACTGCTACTTGTTCACTTTGGGCCATTCATGCTAGTCAATAAACAGGAAAATAGGGTGTTGTGCTCTTAGTTAATGTGGCTTAACCTGTTTGTAAAGGAGACATTGGGACACATAACTCAATGGGGTTAAGGAGGAGCACATCCAGAATGCTGAGATCATCTAGGACAGTTTTTAGTACTTTCACCCTGCCAGATTCCTTCCTTAGATATCCTTCTAGATGAAGCTTTATTTAATTTTATTAGAAAGAGATGTAGATTCTTCTGTGGGAATCTCATAATATTAGGATTGGATATTGATATCGGAAATTTGGAGGCAACAGACCAGTGTTGTGGCTTCTATTCTTGTGGTTACACTTACCATGTGTCTAATGCCATTTTGTTTGGAAGGCCTCATCCCTTCCCTACTGACTCCTCTGCTGACCTCAGGTAGAACAGGAAATGCTAGTTTCCACAGACTGTATCATAGCAATTTACTATGATAAATATTTTACTATGTGGCTTAGGAGTTCTGTTTCTCTGGTTAACTCCTGACTGATGTATTGAGGTTCAGTTACGATTGTTTTACTGTATCATTATTGGCCTGGTCTTCATTTGCTCATAGTCTTGGGAGTCTTAGGCAGAGTGTCTTCTCTTCCTACACATTCCTTTTATATATTGGTTGTGAACAAGTTCATCAGTTTGTGTTATAGGAGGCTGCTTGTTAGTTTCCAGCTTCCCAGACCCAAAATAATAACACAGAAACTGTATTAGTTAAATCACTGCTTGACGTATTAGCTCTAGTTTCTTATTGGCTAGCTCTTACAACTAGAATTAACCCATTTCTATTATTTTATATTTTACCATGAGGCTCACGGCCTACTGGCAAAGTTCCAGCTGACAGCTCTGGCAGCTCCATGGTGTCTCTCTGACTCTGCCTACTGTCTGTATATCTCTTCCAGCCTGGCTATATTCTGTTAAGCCATTGGCCAAAAGCAACTTCTTTATTCATTGACACATATACAGAAGGACTTTCCACACCAAATTTGCACTGTATTAACTCTCATCCATAGGTTCTTCAATTTTGAATTCTATTGATCTCATGAATGATACACATCTTACCTGACTTAACATGTCTCTAATTGGAGTTATTTCACAGGTATCATGGATTCAGTGATTTCAAAAATAATTTTATGACCTGGAGGTATAACTCAGTGGCAAAGTGCTTGCTGCACATGCATGGGGACCCGAGTCAATCTCTAGCAGCCATGTAAAAGCAGGAAGCAGCAGTACACACCTATCAATTCCAGAGGAAAGGAAGCAAGGTCAGGAGGATTCCTGGAGCTTACTGGCCAGCTAGTCTAGCCAGATCCACAAGCTCCAGTCTAGTGAGAGATTACCTCAAAAACTAAAGTGGACAGTGACTGAGGAAGACACTAGACACTAACCTCTGATACTCATGCACACACAAATCCATACACACAGCAGGCAGATAATTATTTCGTTTTCTGTAAATAAGTAAACACCATAAAAGAAAGTTAAATTATATACTAATTCTTGTGGTGGTATTTCTCATAAAGCTTTGTTATTGTATATCGGCCACCCCCACTCAGCACAGCAAATAGTACCTAGCAAGCATTCAATATACATTCATGAGCAAATGACTGACTGAACTAAAGAATCCATAGAAGAAATAAAAACTGAAGATAAATGTAGGAGGCCACTTTTTTTCATTCTCAGCCTTTCAGACACTAAATAATCACTCAGAAACTATATTATTTAAATCACTGCTTGGCCTATTAGTTTTAGCTTCTTACTGGCTAGCTCTTACATCTTAATTTAACCCATTTCCATTATTTTATATTTCATCATGAGACTCGTGGCCTACTGGCAAGGTTCCAGTTTGCAGCTCACGTTTTCCCCCTCTGGTGGCTTTATGGCAACTCCTGCTTCTTTCTCTCTGTGTCTTTTCCAGCCTGGCTATATTCTGCTAAGTCATTGGCCAAGAGCAGCTTCTTTACTTATTAACCAATAAAAGCAGCACACGTACAGAAAGACTTCCCACACCAGGTAGATAATAAATAGCATCAAAGAAGAGAGATAAAAAATGAGATAATCTAAAGTCTATCATGTAAAGATTAGATATCTGATGTCTTATTCCAAATAAGACACACTTTTTTTCTCTAAAATATTATGTAGTCATAAGGTTTCACTGAAAAGAAGTACTTGCTAAATTACTGTGGCTCAGCTTTTTAATATTCATTGAATTTTACACATAAAGTATTTCAAGTATTTAATTTAAACTATAGCAGTGAAGCTTTGAGATTTATAACAGTCAGAGTAAACTTTCAGACAAAAATGCTTTCATTTTTCTGATAGAAATTTTATAATCAGTGGTAGTTTATATTAAATTGTCTTAGTAGATGAACATATTTGTTTTTAGATTAAGGATAGCTGCAGAATCTTTATTAACAAGTGAAGGTATTTGCATTTGTGTTATCAGAAAAATAACTCCAATTGTCAATTTATCTACTAGAAAAATAATTAAAATTCTAAATACAAACTGAATAAAAATATGATTCTGTCTTCAATTTACATTAATATAATTGTATTCTATGGCTCATTTATTAAATTATTTTTCTCAAAAGAAGCTATTTCTTTGCTGTCATGCATTAATAACAACACATAATCACCATAACTTCCAGAGTTTTCTAGGCTTGTATCTTCAAGGACTATATATAAGAGCATTAATTTATCTTGGGTGCTATTGATGGAGATTTAGAGGTATTTACCATATAATATCTATTTGTTTGATGTTTAGTTTGGAGACACAGTCTTTTGTAGCTTAGATTGGTCTCAGATTCACTATGTGGCTAAGGTTAGCCTTGAGGCTGACCTCTTGGCCTTTTCTTCTCCAATGCTGAGATTATAAAGATATGCCACAATGTCTGGCTACGGTTTCATTTAATTTGAACAACTATTATTTATGTATTTTTAAAATTTTATATCAATCAAAAAATTAAAACAAAAGAACAAGAAATAAGCATGGTACAAACCTCAAAGTGAAGTGGTTGAAAGGCACCCAACCCATTATTAAGATCTTATGCCATGTAGTTACTTTATTCTGTGGTTAGAAATACTGTTTGAGTCTTTACCACCTAAAGGATAAAATTCCAAATCTTAAACTCACCCAAATTTGAGTTAAACTTTCATCTTCGTTTCCCTTGACTCCTCTCTATGAAAACCAAGTTCCATGGCACCAAACTCTGCCCCTTCTATACACTTTGAACTCACAGTATAAGTTTCCATTTCTCTCTGCTTTGTTAAGAATATTTTATATGTATGAACTACAAGTTCCCTTTTCCCCGATAAAACCATGTGATAGGTTACTTTGCCACAGTTTTAATGTTTTCTATATTGTTTTCTCTTTTTATATTTCCGAGTATTTGTAGGTTCATGTATGTGAATGTATGAATCCTGGCTGCCACGTGGGAGGTTGTAGGGCATCCTCGAGGATTGATCCTTGTCTTCTACCTTGTTTTAAACAGGATTTCTTTTCTTTTTCTTTTTTTCTTTTCTTTTCTTTTTTTGTAGTTTTTTAAGACAGGGTTTCTCTTTGTAAAAGCCCCAGTTGTCCTGAAACTCACTCTGTAGATGAGACTGACCTTGAACTCATAGAGATCTGCCTGCCCCCGCCTCCCAAATGCTGGTATTAAAGGCATGCACCAGGATTACTTATTCTGTGCTATTGCGTATCCAGACCAGCTGTCTGGTCAGCTTCTAGGGTTTGTCTGTTCTGTGTAGTAGTACTAGAGACGCATGCTACCACATGTGGTTTTCCATGAGTTCTGGGGACCCAAACTCAGACCCTCATCCCTGAAAGGTAAGTTTTTTTTTTTTTACTAAGCCATCTCCCCAGTCATCTTTTTACATTATTTTTATTTTTGCATACTCCATTTTCCAAGTCAAGTAACTTTTCTGAGATTGGCACTAGCAGAATTAAATATAATTTTTCCTAGAAAAAGCATATATTTATGTGAACAAATGGCCAATATAACAGAGTCTGTCTTTTTCATTACAAACATTTAGGACTCTTCATTCAAGATATTCAGGTCTTGATTCTTTTTGCTCCAAATCCACTCACCTCTGAGACCCTAACACTCACGCCTGCCTGTCCTTATTTCCTACTCAGAGTCTATGATCCATAAGTGATGTTGTGGAATCTTCTTTTATTATCTTTTTCTTTCTTGTCCTTCCTGACCTACTTTTTCTTTCCTTCCTTGTTTTGCCACACATTTTATCTTCTTGTTGTTTCCGTTTTAGTGCTAAGTGTAGCAGCCCTCACATAAACTATGAGGAATGTAGGACCGAGTTACATTCCCGGTCCAATACTGTGATTTCTAGGCTGTTGTTTTCTACAGTTGTGTTTGATGGGTCTGAAGATCTATGAATTCATAACTGTTTTAATTGTCCTAAACAAGCAAACAAACAAACAAAAAAACCACCAAATTTCTATAGTGGAACAGAGACTGGAGACTGGATAACTATAGTGAAGCTCTTATTCAGCAAGAGAATGAGAACTGTACACGGGTACTGGAATGTCACCGGGTGTAAGCTGCTACAGAGCTAAGGTAGGAAATGGTCTTTGACTAGTGCTGATTCTGTTAGCACTCTTCCTCGATTCTTGTCTTGAATCCATGCAAGGAGTTCATAAGCACAAGCATATCTTTCTATCTGATTCTTTTCTCCAGAAGATTGGGGAAATGAAATATCAATTCACATCTCAGTTTTTAAAACCCAAAGCTAAAAGGGTTTTTGTTTTTGTTTTACTATTTTAGCAGTATATAATCGACTTCTCTTCTATTTGAATCCAGCCAAGTCTCTGCATCATTGACCAAACCTGTAATTCTTTTTGAGATAGACTATGCTGCTAATCACAAGTACTATGACTTGAAACAATAAAACTCTCTTCCCTACTTTCAAAACTTGCCCATCATAGGTAAGCAATGACTCTTCTCCAAATAGCTTTCAATTTCACATGCAAGCTGGTAAAGCAACCACTGTCTAGACCAAAACTTGATCTTGTCATGGACTGAAAAGAGAAGAGAGAACAGCATACAAGGGGGCCAATAATTCTGCATGACAAGTGTGATTTCTCACATTTCCTTTACTACTAAAGGATGTCATCAAACCTGATGCTAATGAGGCAATTAAATGACTGCTCTTCCTAAGGACAGGCCAGAGGAATTTGGAAATGATATAATCTACCACACAGAAAATCCCTATTCTGAAACTCACATTGAATTTTTTAATGCCTCCTCTGTCATGGTTTTTCTAAACTGTCACCTCTACTCTCTAACCCTACTTAACATACAGGCCACATCCTCTTTCCTCTAAATTTAATATGCAAAATTTAAATTTTGACAATCTGACCTGTTGGTTACAGTTTAGTCAAATTTACATCATGCAATTCTGCTTCGTTAACATTTCAAATATGGACCTGGCTGCCCATATAATTGTTATGTCTGGAACTAGGTCAATGGTCCAAAGCAAAAAACAAAAAAACAAAATAAAAAAGAGCAAACTACTGTACTTTACTTTATTTTGAATTATGGTATTTATGTTTATCTACTTACTTTTTATTACCAGTATCTTTCATTCCAAATGAAATATTCAATAAAAGGTTTCCCCATCTTGTAATCTCTTTTTCAGCCAGTCTGGCTACACTCACTACTGTAGTTCCCTTGTTTACACCTGAGTACTTTCTGTACTGATTTTTAAAATGATCATAATCTTTACCATAGTATATAAAACTTTAGCAAGATTGTTATCTCTAAATGACCTCATTTTACTCTCCTTTGTTATGTATGGACCAGTTACTTTTGCATACTTTCTTCTGTTGCTGTTTTTTTCTTTTCTTTCTTTTTCTTTTTTTCTCTTTTTTCTTTTTGTTTTTTTTGAGACAGGGTTTTTCTATGTAGCAGCCCTAGCTGTCCTGGAACTAGCTCTTGTAGACCAGGCTGGCCTTGAACTCACAGAGATCTGCTTGCTTTTGCCTCCCAAGGTGCTGGGATTAAAGGCATGCATCACCACCACCTGGTTCTGATGATCTTTTTTTTTATAGTCTCTGGGCAGTTTCATTTAACTAGACTGTTTTTCCTAGATTTTTAACTGGTTGCCTCGGTTGTCTCTTCTTTTCATTTAGGTTTCAACTTGGATATCCTCAAAAGGCTCTTTCCTAGCCCACTGTAGCTAACGTAACCTTCTTCCCTTCTCACCCATGTCATTTCTCGCTCTTGGTCTAGTTTATTGGCATGCCTATAACTCTCTAAAGTTACCTTATCTGTTCATTACTTGTCTTTCTTAGTCAACACGGTAGTTCTGTTAGGTCACAGTATTTTTTTCTCCAATGCTTAATGCCTAGTAGAAGCTAAGTGATGTTCATGGAGGTATATGTCTGTGATGCCAGCTCTTGGAAGGCTAAGTCAAGAGTCAGAGGCCAGTCAAAAAAAAAAAAACAAGAAAGAAAACCACACCAGACTTTACATTCATAACCTTCACTACATATCATCCATGTTCCCCTCCTTGTTTGTAGCAAGGAGGGGGCTGCTTGTTTGTCCCGGCCACCCAGAACCAAAATAACCACGCAGAAACTGTATTATTTAAAACACTGCTTGGCCCATTAGCTCTACTTTCTTATTGGCTAACTCTTACATCTTAATTTAACTCATTGCTAGTAATCTGTGTATTGCCATGTGGCTGTGGCTTTCTGGCAAGATTCCAACCAGCTTCTGTCTCTAGCAGGCCTACACAGCTTCTCTCTGACTCCGCCCATTTTCCTCCCAGCAGTCAGTTTAGTTTTCCCCGCCTAGCTGAGCTCTGCTCTGCTATAGGTTCAAAGCAGTTTCTTTATTCATTAATGGTAATCACAACATACAGAGGGAAATCCCACATCACTTGTTGGTTTTATCCAAACAAGCATTACTTGCTGGAGTTTCTCAGTTTGATGCTCAAATTAATTCCCATTAATAAAACAACTCCTACATATGTTTTTCATTTTTTTTCTTCCCCAAGACAGGGTTTCTCCGCATGTAGCCCTGGCGGTCCTGGAACTTGCACACTAGACAAGGCTGACCTCAAACTCACAGAGATCTGCCTACCTCTGCCCCCCTGAGTGCTGGGATCAAAGAAGTGGGTCACCAAATCTGGCTCTGATATTATTAATTTTTCTCCTTACTCACCCAAATCCATCAAACCATCAGGTCTTGTTGGTACTACATAGTTTTCTCTGGGATTTTCCCCTCCCCACCCAATCATTACACACGCGCACACACACACACACACACACACACACACACACACACACACACAC
>LOJH01042120.1:380-14263 GCA_001685095.1 Ellobius talpinus | reverse complement strand
AAAGAGATCTGGTGCCCTCTTCTGGCCTGCAGGCATATATGCAGACAGAATACTAAGAATACTGTATACATAATTAATATATAAATAAATCTAAAAAAAAGAACCAAGTAGATGGAAATCACCTTTCCCTTCTGTTTAGCACTGAATATCTTATCGAGCAGAGCAAGGCTGGCAGAGGAAATGCAGGTATATGACAGCGAAACACAAAGTGTACTTGTCTCTCCTCACAGATGATACAGTTGCACATGAAAAGGAGGGACAAGAGTGTCATTCGAACTAAGTGACTTTAACAAGATCACCAGAATCAAGTCAAACTATAAAACATTTAGTACGTCCATACAAGGGAATGTCACTTTGGCCGTAAAGAGAACAAACGGCTGAAATAACATTGCTGGAATCTCAGCAGCTCTGGGCTGGGCTGGGCTGGGGTGTGACTCAGGGGTAGATCAGTTGCCTAGCACACACAAGGCCCTGAGTTCCATCTCAGCACTGGGGCTGGGAGATCTGAGCGAAAGAAGCCAGTTACAATGGACAATGTGTGATTCCGTTTGCATGATGTTCTAGCGCGGGGGAGCTGTTCTGTGATAGCAGAAATGTAGGTGGTTTTCTCCAGCTAGACATTGCAAACGTGAGGGATTGTGAAGGGGACCTTTAGAGTGACCCCAAAATGTCTCTCTCTTCAGTGGTGTTTCCTGGTGGACATATGTGTGAACCTGAGGAGCTGTCTTAGTGCGAGCGTACATTTCTTACTGTTTGAATACTGTCCTTTCATGGAACTGATGCTCCTTCATAACTGAAGGGAAAACCTACAAACCTTACCATGCTCTCCGACATGGAGAAAGACTAAGAACACATCTGTGGATCAAAAGCTTGCCCTCTGCTTTTCTTTTTGCACTCTGCTGGGATGAACCAGGGCATTTTTGTGGCCAGGAGGTAATGACAGCAACAGGGCAGGATAGACGAGGAGAGAGGAGGGAAGTAGACTAAGAAACTAGCTAGTTCAGCGTTCCTCCCTTCAGGAGTGCCCCCCCAAAGTGTCATAATAAGTTCATGTCTCTACTCTCACCTGACTCCCAGGAAGCCTCCTGCTGCAAGGAGACTCATAGAGCCCAGCACTTAGGAACAGCCATTCCTCTTCTGCTCTGGTAGCACAGGAACTCACTGATGCGTTATGTGGAATTGTCTTCCTCCAGGATGTCTATAACTGTGTCGGAAATGCTATATGTGCCAGAAAGTATGCCTAGAACAAGACTCATGTCTAGATAGAAGAGCAATTTGGGAGACGGGATAAAATGACCTGTTTCTAACCCTGATTGGGCCTATAACTGACAAATGAGCCTGAACAAGTCACATGACCTTTGGGAGGGGCCTATTCCAATTTCAGTGGGAAGGCCCTCCCAGCAATAATTCCTATTTTGATAGCCATTTTAATGTCTGCTGCTAATGAGATTACTTGAGCTTGTTTCTTCTGGTGTGGCCAGGAGGGTAAGGGCAGAAGGCTGGGCCCTAGCTCATGGCACAGTGATACTGTCTCTTCTTTCATGAGCCCCTTTCTTAGACCAGGACACTGTCCTTGGTGGCAAAACACAATCACTCAGGTAGTCAAAAAATTCCCGATGCTCAGATTGCATCCCAGCTAAATTAGCCGCTTCTCTCAGAAGCCTTCAGGCATCCATAACCTTGACAACGCTTTAATAGTGTATGTCTTTGTGTCTTACATGGCCATCTCCACTCACTGTGCCTCCTCTTCCCAGGCAGAGCTTTGTGGAGCTCGCGCCATAGCCCTGAATTTGAGCGAAGTTTTTCATAGAAGGCCGTGTTACTGTTTATGTTTCACTGACCTCTACGGTGGTGACCACAGAACTGCCGCAGCATCTGCAGCACAGGCTGAGCCCAAGGCTCATCTGAGCTGGCCAGGGTCACTCCCTAATTCAATCACTTAGAGAACAATTCTGGGTTTTCCACTGCTCCCTGTTATCAAGATGGCTGCTTAAGTTCATTTGTTCAAAAGATGATATCAGATCCTCTTTCTAGAGCAGAAATTAACAAGGGAGTGGGAAGACCATTTCAAGAGGTGGAATTATGTAGGTACAAGTTCACTGTGGCAGAAAGGACCTCGGTGAGTCAGAAAGACCAGAGGATGTTGGTGTGAGCACCTGAGGAGAGACAAGACACTCGGGAAGGGCTGTCTCAAGGAAGGACGGGCCAGAGCTATACACAGCAAAGGAGATTCATGACTGCTGTGCACTGACTGATTTCAGAAGCACACGGAAAGGACATTAGCAAAACTGTGTGAACATGGCTGAGTCACAGAGGTCACCAAGAGTGGCCCACTTTTACTGGCTCCCTCCCAGATACAACCATGGGCTCCACCCCCTGGCTCCTGCTCTCTGATAACAATAGCTGGTATGTACTCAGAGTTAGGTTTATACCAGAGTCTGCCCTAACCATGTTTTTAAATTGTCTGACTAAATCCCCACAATCAGGCAAAGGCACTGTCCTGTTACCACACTTCCTTATTAACAGTCATGGGAACTTGTAGCATTCACGGCCATAGTCTCTTTAGCCAATAAGCGCCACACAGAATCTTGCACTGACGTTGGGACCCAGTGGTGCCTATGCCTGTGACCCAGCTTATTCTTTACTTGGGTAATGGAGAGCACAATGAGGCTCTGAACAAATGGTACCATGGTCAAACTGTCCTTCCCTTCAGTGTGAAGATATAATGGGGCCGATGACAACAGCGTCCCCACCCTGTGAGGTGATAGCTTGTAGTGGAGAAGGGTCCTGAAAACAATTCAAACAACTGAAGGACTCTCTGGTGTTTCCGGGGGACGTAGGGATAACGTAATGAATATAATGGAATCGTGGCTGCTGAGGCTGAGGGAAGGTGCTCACTTCCCAGATGTATGAAAGACTACCATTGCCCTGCCCCAAGAATGCAAGTGTTGACAAGTGTCTTATGAAACCTGACTGCAAACTTACATGCTGTCTGCTCCATGAGATGACAAACCAGTGAGTTCTGAAAATTGTATGGGAATTCTCGGCTTAGATTCACATGCGGTCTTTGTCAAATCCAGTGAAATTAGTAAATTTCCAAAAGCCTTGGTCTCCTGTGAACTCAGTATCACTGCCACCGTCAATACTGAGTGCCACATGGTAAGGAGCTATGACTCCATGGTATTGAGACACGGAGCCAAACAAACCAGAAAGTACAGATTCACTTTTAAAAGACATTCTGAAAAATTCCTGTCAAGCCAGTGGTTGTTGAGTATACACGAGAGCCTCACGTGATCCTGCCAAGGAAAGCAGATCCCACGTCATCAGAGAAAAGTAAAACAGAGGGCAAGAAAGTCTGGGTGGCTACCCTAAGTCTCTAGGGGGCTAAGGATTGGGGTTGATTGGTCTACTTGGCTCCTCTCTAAAACCATGTCCATCAGAGTTTGCACCTTGTATGTGTGTGAAACACTAGTGGAAGAGTAGAAAAGGTTCTACCTTTTTTATAGACACAAATTGAAGTTCAGCTGTCAGTTGCCTGCTAAGCTCAGCAGTTCTTCCAGGAAGTGATGCTGTAGCCAGTCCTTGCTTTCTTGTCTTTCTTACCAAAATAAAGATTCATCTGCAGTTTTACTCTGAGCCCGTTTCTGAAGACTGCAAGGCATTCAGGCTTCACGATGGCAGACAGGCAAAACCAATGGAAGCTGATTTCTTTTGTTCGGCAGCTGCAGAACCAGGAGATTCTGAGGGCGATGATGAAGAAGGCTGAGCTGGAAATCAGTAGCAAAGTGAAGGAGACAATGCAGAGACTGGAGGACCCGGTGCAACGCCAGCGCACCCTGGTGGAGCAGGAGAGACAGAAGTACCTCCACGAAGAGGAGAGGATTGTCAAAAAGCTACGGTGAGTGCTGGCCACCTGGGAAGAAAAAGTATTTACAGGGTGCTCTTCTTAGGTGGTACTGTCCTCCTCTTTATCTCTGTGTACATCAGAGATCTGCTGGCCCTGGTATCTGTGGTTCCCAGTGTCCCTCTGTCAAGGCCTGGGAAACTCTACTGTCCCCATGGCAACATGTCTTTTGACCAGAAAAGTGTGGGACATCTGTAGAGAAGAGGGGTGGGATTGGCAGAATTGGGGACAAGGTGATAATGACATCTCATGTTTGAATCATGTCATTCCTATCTGCACGGCACCTTCTGTAGACCATACTTCTGCTCTGGAGACTTGCTGCATGTCTGTCTGGGCTGTGCATAACAAGATCATGGGAACCCACAGTAGAACAAGAGAAGCAACTCCAGGAAAGTGTCCTCTGATGGACTTTTAGTAAGAGTCAGAAGAGGTCAGATTGGTTGTGTGTGACTTCATCCTTAATGAATGTATACTCTGTCCTGCTGACTCCCTCCACTTTACCTAGAGGAAAGGAGTCCTATCACCTCTGCCTGCTCCATTAGGGAAGGCACCAGGAGGCACAGTCGCTAATCACTTGCTGCCACCTAGTGGTCCTGTGTTTCTCAGCACTCTAGCCTCACTAATCTTTTTTTTAAAAAAAAAAAAAACACCTTTTTCTCAAATTGAAAGGATACAAACACATGGGGGAATGAGTAAAGATGCCTGGACAGATTGTTTTTGTTGTTTCAAGTGGAAGAATGTAACTTAGCTCTGTTGGATTAGTATCTATGTACACACACACACACACACACACACACACACACACACCAGAAATCAGATCTTATATGAGTGCATAGCCATAAGAAGAGAGGTAATCATTATTGGTGGGACTATCAGATACACTAGAGGTTATCTATTAGGGAATTTTGAGGTCAGTTTTGCTTTCTCCAAAGGACATTTGACAATGTCAAGGGACATTCACATGTGTCACAAATGACTAGAATTTGGGGTCATTTGCTATTAGCACTCAACGGGTAGAGGCCAGAAACATGGCTTCATATCATTCACTGCACAAGACAGTCTTGCACTAAAAGAAATTATTTGGTCCAAAATGTCAGATACCAAAGTTGAAAAACCTGATTGTCTGATTTCCTTCTCTTGGAGTAACTGGCTCATGCCGCCCCTGCACACTGCCTGCTTCCATTTCTAGTCTATCACCACTTTCTTCCCTCTGTTTTTCTCTCCCTCCCTTCCTGGTCACCAAGTGTACTCATTGCTCCCTTGGCTGACGTTCATACCCTTGAAAATTAAGAATATCTTCTGCAAGCCACATGCCACGCCCCTCACCACACACACACATCCCTGGCCAACCTGGGCCGCAAATGACAGGCAGAGGAGAACCTTCCTGAAGCTTCCTTATACCTCTATGCAAAGTTCCAAAACAAAATGCCATCTACTGCGCTCCCACCACCTCCATGGAAACCCAAGGTGGAGCAGGGACACGGCAGGGTGTGCCCTGCTCCTTCACCTGCCCTTCCTGAGACCCTCCATGCTCAGTTCCTCTGCTATCTGGCCCCCTCCCCCGCAGCGAACTGGAGGACTTTGTTCAGGACTTGAAGAAGGACTCTTCATCCGCTGGCCGCGTGGTGACGCTGAAAGATGTGGAGGACGGAGCATTCCTCCTGCGCCAAGTAGGAGAAGCTGTGGCCACCCTCAAAGGTGAGGCTTCTGTGGGAAGGGAGGTTGGAAGAGTGTTTCCTGGGATGTGTAAGAATCTTCAAATAGGAACCTGTCATCCCAGCTATTCAGGAGGTTGAGGCAGGAGGATACCTTGAACTTAATTGAGACCAGCCCAGGGAAATAGTGAAATCTTGTTTCAAATAAATATTTAATAAATAATCTTTCAGAGAGTGAGAGATTCATTCGGGACTTCTTAGAGGACCCTCAGAGAGGGAGCTGAAGATGGAAACTGAGTGATACAATTAAAAATGTCTGTTCACTTTTACTGCACCTGACAGACATACCAAATCTTGAAAACGACCCTAACTTTCAGTTGACCTTATCTGTAATACACAGGGAATGGATCTAAAGGGGTTGTGACCTTGTCCAAGGTCACCTTCTGTACTCTTAACCACTGTCTCCCGACATGTGTAGGCATGGTACTTCTCTGCGCTACCCTAGGTCCCAGGCATGGGATGGGTATGGTTATTCTGCCTTCCTATCCCATAACTCACTGCTGGTTTGGCCTGTAGGAGAATTTCCAACTTTGCAAAATAAGATGCGTGCCGTCCTGCGCATAGAAGTGGAGGCCGTGAGGTTCTTGAAGGAAGAACCGCACAAGCTGGATAGCCTCCTGAAGCGAGTGAGAAGCATGACAGATGTCCTGACGATGTTGCGGAGGTGACTGTTGTGACCCTACTGGGGTGGGTGAGGAGGAGGGCTCATAGGCTGCCATACAGTTCATGGGCTCTAGGTTCCTGCCCTTCTCCAAGGGCCTACTCTAGTAATATCATGACTTTTCACCCCTTATTTATGCATCCTGCCCACAATCTCAACATCTGTTAAAATATGGCTTGAGGGCATAATTTCTTCAGTGCAGACTTTTGCACTGGACCCATCATAGGCTTTTAAATTGTTAGTCATGTGCTGGGCTTGATCCCCACTACTATGAAATTAATGAATTTAGAAATAAAATTAGATAAGTAGTTTCAAAAATTAAGCATAACAATTTGTAGGTAAAGAACAAATTAAAATACTCTATTAGCCTCCTTCACCTTGGGGGGCATAGTAGACTTCAGTTAGAAAAACCGTCAAGTGTTTATCTACTGAAATAGTATCTGGAATCTGATGGTACCACCAAGAAAAGGAGTGCATGCTTGAGTGGACCTGCTCATCAAAGATCCCTGCTGTGAAGAAAGATCCAGAGGAATCACTGCCTGATCTGCAACTTTTAATGAAAAAATTCTAGAATCATCATACCTATTGAAACCGTGCTTACAGAGGCAGGGGTGTGGCTCAGTGGTAGAACACTTGCCTAGGATGTGTTCAGCCATGAATACCACCACACATAAATAAATAAATAAATAAATGAATGAATGAATGAACGAATGAATGAATGAATAAATAAATAAATAAATAAAAAGGAAGGGAGGAAGGAGAAAAGAAAGAATAGTTCCCAGGTGGAAGTAATGTCAGAAACTTTGTAAGAATTTTATTCCCCGACTCTAATCACTCTATCAGCTTTAGAAGAAAATTATATTGGGTATGCAGTTAACTTTAGGATGGATAACTAGTCATAAGAAGCAGATTTGATTTTTCTAACAATAACTAACCTCAACAAGATAACTCTCCAAAGCAGGTATATAATCAACTTCAGAAATGTTAGATACCAAAGGAATTCTAAGTCCACATAGACCGACCATCCAGGAAGGAGCTGTACTGTTACTCCTTCCCATAATGTCATTCATTTCCTCTTAGCAAGTGAACTCTCTCATCCACTACAATAAAAATCAGTTAAATTATGTCTTCAGTAAGCTGTTACCCAATGTGAGAGCCATGAAGTCTAAACTAAGACAACCCTCATTAAATGAAAACCATGGGCTGGCAGGAAGCAATGTCCTTCTCTTTTCTCTCTGGAAACCAGTTAAAAATGTTCTTATACCCAGCCAGCACGGGGTGATTAAGCTCAGTATTGGTCTTAGCACCAGACAATACAGATCTTGAAGAAGATGGGATCATGTGCTTTGAATATTCAGTGACTTGGAGACTTAAGAAGCCTATAATAGGTAAAGTAAAAAGCAAAAGATGCACAGATAGATGTGCAGAAGAAAGTCAGAACCCACTATCTTTTGTTCAAATCAGAGAAAAGAGAAAGCATTCTAGGAAGAAGAGAATGCCAGACAAATTAAAACGTGGGGATCAAGTCTTGTTTACTTGAAACATTTCTCGATACATGACTTTACAGTATTAACCCAAACACACACTCCTCATAGAAGGAGTTTATTTTTCAAGACAGGGTTTCTCTGTGTAGCCCTGGCTGTCCTGCAACTCACTCTATAGACCAGACTGACCTCAAACTCAGAGATCCACCTGCCTCTGCCTCTGCCTCCTGAGTGCTGGGATTAAAGTCATGTGCCACCACCTCCTGGCTATAAGAAGGCACTCTCTTTATTGCCATCCTAACATTCTACAGAAGTACCTGAGACTCAAAGTGGCAATGTCCCTGACATTCTAGAATATGTTAGAACTGACACTGAACACACGTGTGTGCTTCCAAAGACCCTTGTCTTTTCAACTGCAGCCTGTGTGAAAATAGACATATAACTTTGAATGACTCCCAAAGAACCAGGGAAGGTGGCACACACTCATAATCCCAGCCCTCACGAGGATCACAAGTTCAAGGTCAGCATGAGCTACATATAGACTTTGTCTCAGAACCCAAACACATGGATATAAATCAGTTGTAGAACATTTGCATAGCATGTTCAGGCAGATGGAGAACAAAACACACCTCGGTTCGGAGTCACACTTGGCCTTGAATTTGAAAGGCTTGGTTGATTCCAAATACAGGGAAAGACAGCAATAAGGTAGGATACAGGCTAACATGGCTCACAGTCCAAGAATTTGAAGGCTTCTAGGAGCTTCTGACTGAGAATTGAGTGTATTTGAGGGCTTCACAGGCCAAAATCAGGTGGTATTGATAAATGTGTGCTCATTTTCACTTATCACCACCAAACAGTGAGGGGCCAGTCTCAGCCTAGGCACAATAGTGTTACCATAGAAGGAAGAGACTATCTCCTGGGGCTGATAGCAGGGCTCAGTGGGTAAGGGCACTTGCCACAAAGCCTGAGGACCTGTGTTCAAATCCCTAGAACCCAGGTAGTACCAGGTGCCATAGCATGAATACACTTATGACCAGATGGGAGGCAGAGCAGTCAAGTCTCCAAAAGCTCACAGGCTATGCTGGCATTGATGGCTACACTGACGTCAATAGCAGCAATGAAATTCAGCCTCAGGCAAGGTGGAAAGTAAGGACAGAAACTCCACAGGTTATCCTCTGCTCGCTATGTAAAGCATGGCACATATGTGTCTGAATTCACACACACATACACACATGAATGAGGACACAAAGACACACGAAACCGTCTTTTGAAGAAAAACCTTCAAAAGTCCATATGGCTTTGGAACGTTCCTAAGATAACCTTCACCCTTGAGTTCTTTAATATTTTCATCTAAACTGATACTGATGCATGGCATTCAAATATATCACAGAGAGATCACAGAGGGACACCGGTCACCATTTAACACTGCTGTGCATGGTTTCTCCTAGGCATGTCACTGATGGGCTCCTGAAAGGCACAGATGCAGCCCAAGCTGCACAGTACGTTGCCATGGAGAAGGCCACAGCTGCAGAGGTCCTGAAGCATCAGGAGGAGACAGTCCATGTGCCTGTGCCGGGACAGTCCGTCCACAGCAGCATCGGAGGCCCCAGCGATGTGAAGTCAGAAGTGGTGCCCGTGTCCACCATGACAGTTCACCATGTACAGAGCTCCCCTGTGGTCATGCAGCCCTCCCAACACTCCTCAGCCTTGCTGAATGCGGCCCAGAACTTGTCTGGAGGGACTGGCTCCCATACAGCCAGTTCCACAGTGATCACACAGGAAGCAACCTCTGCACCACAGTCAGCTCCAGCCCCCCAGTCCCCTCAAACCCCAATGAATGGTTCCTCCATGCAGAGCTTGTTCATTGAAGAAATCCACAGTGTGAGTGCCAAGAACAGGGCAGTGTCCATTGAGGTAGAGTCCGATTTCCATTTCTCACACCCCATGCCCTCCCTGAAGGCAGAGGGTTTATATTCTGATTGCTGTATATTTAAATACCAATGTATGGATATGTATTATGCACATATATGAATAGGACTGTATTCATATGAATATAATATGGATCAAAGATATGATATGTGACTAAAGATAGCTTTTTGTAGATAGTTAGGGGTTTTGTTGTTGTTGCTTGTTTTTAGATTTCTCTGGGAACAGAATACAGGAGTAGGGTTGAGAGAAGGTCATTGGGTGTAAGGATGCCCCCTAACCTGGAGGAAGATGGGTCAGGGGTATGTTGGTAAATGTGAGCAGTGAGCTCTCATTGGGAAAGACCGGCTAGGAAGCATCTGCCAGCTCCCACAGGAGCTAATCTGGGATCTGGTATGTCCACTTGACGTGACTGAGTGCAAGCTTCTAGGGAAATGAGGCCCGTGCATTTTCTGAGCCAGTACACACAGAGCCTCTATGCTAACGGTGAGCTTTGGAGAAGCCACTAGAATCTGGGCAAAAAAAGGCACTGTCTTAGCTTGCTTTCTGCTGGTGTGAAAAACACCATGACCAAAAGTGACCTGGGGAGGGAAGGGTTTATTTGACTTAAATATCCTGGGTCACAATCCACTGAGGGAAGCCAAGGAAGGAACTCAAAGCAAAAACCCAGAGCAGGAACTGAAGCAGAGACCATGGAGGAGCTTACTGGCCTGTTCCCCATGGTTTGCTCAATCTGCTTTCTTATATACCCCAGGCCCCCAATGGGCTGAGCCTTTCCACATCAATCATTCATCAAGCAAGTGTCTGCAGACTTGCCTACAGGCCATCTTATGGAGCATGGAGACACTTTCTCAACTGAGGGTCCTCTTCCCAGATAACTCTGGCTTGTGTCAGGTTGACAGAAAACTAACCAGGACAAGATGTGGAGGAAGAAGTTATTCTGGGCTAGAGCATTCCTGGAAAAGAAGGAAGGCGGGGAGTGAAACACGTTTAGCTGGTTGTATGTTTATCTGGGAGCACTTGGAAGCCAGTGCAAGTTCCCTGGAGGTACAATGTAGAGATATTTGAGAACATGGAAGGCCTGACAGTAATGAGTTTTCAAAATGCTAGCTCCAGGAAATCCAGGGACAATACACAGAGTCAATTGATGAGATGGGTCTGGAATGGCAGGAGCCGAATGGGAAGTTTTTGTAGTCTAAGGATGGAAACAGAGCAGTGGCCATGGCAGGCAGCACCCGTGCTGTGGTAGTGGAAAGGCTAAAGCAGGAAGGCTGGGAGTTGGAGGGCAGCCTGGGTTACACAGGAAGATGCTGGGAGCAGGACAACAAAGCTGAGCATCTGCTGCTTCCTGGGTTCCCCATCACTGGGAAAACAAAGGACATAGGAAAAAGCATATTATTTTAAATACATTTTGCTTCCCCAGCCCTCACTTTCCCCTAATCCCAGAGCCTTTCCCCAACTCTGGCCCTAGCAACCTGGTCATACCCACCCTCACCTATCTTACATGTCACCAGCTGATCACTCCAGGTGTGTTAGGATGACTTCTTAAAACTTGCATAGCCACAGTCACGTGGCCTCTAGACAAGGGGTAGTTTCCATTCCATATGCAGTGTCTGCGCCCAGATCCATGTCACTTATTTAAAAATTGCTTATGGAGGAAGGGATGGGAGGTGGTGGGTGGAGTTTCGCTCTATCCCCAGCACTGGGGGCAGGGGTGGGGTGGGGGTGGGGTGTATGCATTTCCTTAAAGGATGTCACTGTGACAACACTTTTATTTTACAAATATCTACTAAAAGCCTGGAAGACACAGTTGTCCACAAGATGTGTGTATTTCATGATGTAAAAGGACACTTGGGCACTGTGTCTGAAAATGCCCTGAGCATGGGTAGGGGGGCCCAGGGCCTTTCTGTCACCTGGGCCATTGACAAATCAGGCAAGCTTTATTCTTTTGCTGATCCTTCCTATCTCATAGCCTTTGGGTCAGCAGTGAGCCAGGCTCAGCTGTTTATGGCTCACCAAGTCCATGCCAGGTGCTCGGCGCTGGGGAGGGAAAGCACAGGAGACTGATGGTGGTGGCAGGAGGGCTTCTGTTTGTTTAAAAGTACTTGAATGCATCTCTACCATGACACTTGACCACACTGGTCTAAAGCTAGCAGATAATCTCAAACAATACCCTTCCCATTTTATAAGAAAGAAAGGATGACCCAGAAGTTATATAGTGTCTTGAGCAGAATTAGAATTGCATCAAAGGATTTTTTTAACCTTAATTATTTTTGCAGCTAATGCATAGAAACATAAAATTGTACATATGAATAGAGTGCCTTATCATATTTCAATACATGAGTGTATTGTAAAACAAGGACTTTGGTTCTTATTGTGGTTCTTAGGGAGTGTTTGGGTTTGGGCTTCTGTTTGTTTAAACATTCCTTTTGCAATGAAAGTTGAATTTAGAAAACAAAGTTGAGTAGCAGAAAACACCTTTGGAAGCAAAATCCCTACACATTTTAATTTAACATTGACAGAGTATATAGTAAGTGCTGAGTGATTGTCAAGAGGTAGATTTGAGCTTCTGAGATAGCTTTTCTGTGGATGAGTGTCACAAGGGCCAAAGCAGCTTGATGGGTCTGGGCCATGTAGCGATATAAGATGGCAGGCAGCCTCAGATGGACCAGGGCATTATCAACACTTTAACTGTGCTAAACCCCTTTGGCGCATCAGCATAAAATCTATAACCTAAGTCTTCTCTCTAGTTTTTAAACTATCTGCAATTGTTATTTTCCTGCAGAAAGCAGAAAGGAAATGGGAAGAAAAAAGGCAAAATCTTGAACAATATAATGGGAAAGAGTTTGAGAAGCTGCTGGAAGAAGCTCAGGCCAACATCATGAAATCAATTCCAAACCTGGAGATGCCTCCAGCTTCCACCCCAGGGCCAAAGGCTGAAGCCGCCGGTGACAAGCAGGAGCTGTCCGGTAAGGGCCAGCCTATATCATGCCTTGCAGAGATGTGCAGGCTCCCTGGCCTCAGATTAGGAGTTTATCACACATACAAGCTCCTTTGCAATGACTGGGCCATGTCTCACTTTCTGAAGAATCTCCATGGCTCAGCAGGCAGTCACGTGCCACCAAGCCTGACAACCTGAGTTCATGTCGTAGTAGAAAGGAGAATGAGCTCCTGTCTTCTGACCTCTATGTGCAGGCCATAGATAATACTACCACACACATGCACAATGCAATCTCTCCACAAAAGAAATTTCCTGAGGAGGTCAAGATGTCGGAGGGGCCATTATTTTCCAAAGCTGGCTTTTCTCCTCAGGTCCCTGGAGAGAATTTCTGACCCATCTCATTACATTTCTACCTTATATAATTGTCTTCCCTATTATTAATCTTTTCACAGCCTGTTGGTGTTGCATATAATTCTCATATTTTTGTTATTTATGCACCACAAATATAGCAAACATTTTGTAAAGATATGTCTCATTTTCATCTTTTACCTTCAGATTAAAAATTCTCAGTGAGCAGTGGTAGCACATGTCTTTAATCCCAGCAGTTGGAAGGTAGAGGCAGGTGGATCTCTGATTTTGAGCATAGCCAGGGCTATACAGAGAAACCCTGTCTCAAGAAACCAAAAGTAAATAAAAATTAAAAATTCCTGCATAAATTATTCAGTTACCAGCATGAATATTTTTATTCAGTATATTGCTATTTCCTACTTAAAAAACAAAACAACAAAAAATTATCAGAAATAGTTCACTAATACACAAGTCACCCAGAATATGTAGCAGTCACCTGTAGCTGTAAATGCTGATTTCTATCAGTGTGTGTGTGCAAGTGTGTTTCTGTGTGTGTATGTCTCTGTGTGTGTGCATGTGTCTATCTGTCTGTCCCTCCGTGTATCTGTGTGTAAGAGAGAGAGAGATTTTTTATGCATTTATAGATGAGATGCTTAAAAACAAGTTTCCATACAAGGTATTATAAAACCTTCATAGGTGTATTATTAAACTGCACAGGTAATGGATAGATAGGAAAATTTTGATGGAAAATTTGAACACCACAGCCTCAGTCATTGTTAAATAAAAATTATTCAGTAGATGTTTCTTTAAAATAACAGGGAAAATTTTGTTCAAGAGTCTTGTAGTAAATGGGGCTGGAGAGATGGCTCAGTGGTTAAGAGCACTGCCTACTCTTCCAAAGGTC
>LOJH01042119.1:2301-14263 GCA_001685095.1 Ellobius talpinus | reverse complement strand
AGAAGAAGAAGAAGAAGAAGAAGAAGAAGAAGAAGAAGAAGAAGAAGAAGAAGAAGAGGAGAAGAGAAGAAGAAAAGAAGACAGAAGCCATGAGGCCTGTAGCTGACAAGGCCTATAGACTAGGGGCTCCCACACTCTTTGGAGCGCACACCGTGTCAATATTTCCCTGATAGGTTTTGATCTTACTTTGGTTCCATCTTTCCCTTATATGTGTCCAATCTTCCTTTTTAGTAAAGGAATGTGCACCCCATTATACCACTGGATGTTGGAAATGTGTAATTGTATTTTGTTTGATTGCTTGCAGAGGCTCACATCTAAGGGTCTACATTGAGTCTTGGAAAAGACTCTGGATTCGGACATTTAAGCAATGTGGAAACTATAAAGACTTTGGGGAGTTTTGGAGATGGATTGGACACAGTTTTCATTATGACATGGATATGAGTCTGCTGGGATCAGGGGTAGAATGTTTGGAGATGAACAGTTCCCCCAAAGATTCATACACTGAAGACTTGGTCTTCTAGGTGGTCTAATGATTGACTGGTACTTGAGTCATGAATGCTTTGACCTTATCAATGGCCAATGCACTGATGGATGTATGGTTTCATGTGAGGAATAACGGATATTTTTGGAGGTTGGGCTTGGCTGAAGAAGGTATATCAGCTAGACTGAGCCTTTCAAGACTATCTATTGCCTGCCCCCGGCTTTGATATTTGTGCCTGTCTCTGTCACCTCTGTCTGCTTCTGGATCACCCCACCTCACTTCAGGCTCAAGTGTGCATTCAGTCATCCTGAACACAAATGTCTGACACCTTGAGCCAATGTAAATCCTCAAAACAGTTTCTTTCAAGCATTTGCCACAGTACAAAACCTACCACAATGCTGCAGGGGACACAGCGCTGAGGACCCCGTGCTAAAGAGCTTGTATCCAGTGGGATTGACAGCTCGAGTGGCCATAGCTGGTGGCTGGTTGAGAAAATCAGATACAGGCTTGAATGGGATGGGGAGTCATAGGCCGAGGCTTGAAGCAAGGACAGTAGAAAGACAGGCATAACTCTGGGCTCTAACTAAGCAATATCACAGTGGTGTGGCTGTCATCGGGTGGGCACTGGGATAGAGAAGAAAGATCTGGTTTGGCATAAAATGCTGTATTCATATTTAAGGATCACCAGAGGAGATTACCCAGGAGGCCATGGATACACAAGCCTCATAGTCAGGAGGAAGTCCAGAGCTGGAGATGGTGTCTAATGTTATCACTGGGACAATTGCTATGCTCTGGAGGGGATGATGGCACTGTGTTTAGTTCCTGCCCTCAGGAGACTGAAGGAGAAATGACTCTGCCATGAAACAAACATCAGCCTTGTCATGCAGAGCCTGACATGGCTTGTCCCTGTCCTGCAAACTGGAAAGAGCTGTGTGGTCCAGGTCTATCGGTTGCCACTGTGTCTGAGGGAGGGGTCAGTGAGCCACAACTCAGGACTCTTGTGGGCTCTCAATCCATCCAACTCCCTTCCAGATCACTGCAGGAAGCTGAGACCGGCCCTGGGAAGAGGTGGGTGTGAGGTCTGGGGAGAGTGAACTCTTGACTAGAATCTGAGACCCCCGGGTCAGAAGTAGAGGGGGAAAGCCACAGAGAATGCTGGGGCAGGGCTGGAGGAGGCCCTGTCACAGGCAGGGATTTCTCCATAGCCCAGAAGGTTCCAAGAGGGGTCCCCAGACACTCACGGCAGAAGTGTTCTGTCCTCCAGGGCTGCACGGTTGCACCAGCTGCCTGACAGGCTGCAGTATAGGCTGCCAGGCTTTGACAGAGGTATGTTTTGTTGCCCTTATGGGCACACAGGTCATACACACATTGGCGGAAGTATTCCAAGGGACTCAGAACCTGGTGGCAGGCCGCGAAGGGGCCTTGGGGGTCCTGCATTTTCCCACAGGCTTCGTTTTTCTCATATTCTTTTGTCTCCTCTGCCAAGCACACAGGGCAGCCTTGGTCCCCACAGCCCTCACCACAGTCCGGGGAGGAGCCTGGAGCTCGCCAGGCTTCTCCAAAGGCCTCAACACTGGGGGCTAAGGCTCCATCGGGCAACACAAAGTCATCACTCCAGTTCCCATTGAAGTTCCCACAGAGGCCACAGATATGTCCACGGAAGGGACTAGGGATGGACATGAGGACATGGGCATCACCGTCGAAGAGAACCTTCAGCCCATAGTTGGTCTGCAGAATCATATTCCGGCCTTCAGCAGTCACGCTCACACGGTCTACAGTCACGGGTAAGACCACAGCTTCATCATCCACTGTCACCTGGGTGGAAGGGTCAGTTAGGATGAGGGGCCAGCAACTCAGTTTAAGGCACGTCCTCACAGTTCCTGCACAGAGCGTTGTCTGTCTCATATCTTCTTTGAAGAGCTAAGTCTCTTTGGGGCTAAAATCAGGTCCTGTTAAACTCCCAGGATGGGGCCATGACTACAATTGACTCTGAGGTGGGACCTTTTACCCACAAACCCAGAACTGTCAGGGTAGGGCTGTGCTATTCCCATACTTTGGAACTCTCCAAGCTCTACTGAAACCCTAGAGGGTGAGATTAAGGTGGGGTCATGTCCCTACCAGAAATCTGGAAAGGTTTGTATCTACTCACCTGTGGGCCATGAGCCAGGACCACAACATGGCCTGCCACGGTAACCACCACTTGCTGGGGTTCACCTGCCAAGTTTTTCTCAAGCACAATGGAGAACTCCTCATCTCCAGGTTTCAGGTCACAGACACTGGCCAAGACATAGGAGCAAGAGCCATGAAGATCATACACCCTTCCATCAAGGGTGACGTAATGGATGCCCCCATTGGCCAGGCAGTGGCCACAACCAGAGGGATAGCAGGCCTGAACACCGTTCTCTATCCGGCACTCCTCATAGGGCTTGCAGTCTGCGCCTTCCTTGCAGGTGACCTGCCCATCTGCCCCACACTCACAGAGCCGCTTGCACTCAGAGCCTGGGTAGAATGTGGCACCCAGCTGGTAGTAGCGTCCATTGTAGAGGCAGCCACACTGGCCCACGGGCACACAGGTGTCACCACTGAGCACAAAGCCAGAATCACAGACACAGCCCTCACGGCAGGTGGTTTCACAGCCATCTGGGGCCAAGAGGCTTGGGCAACTCACAGGGCAGGAGTCACCACAGAGCTGGTAGTGACTGTTGGCAGGACACTGGAGGGCTGTGGGGATAGAGCAAGGGAGAGTCAGGCGGAGGCAGTGGTGGCAGCAGAGGGCTAGTGTGTAAGAGCCTGCCTGAGACAAGCCGCTGCTGCTGGATTGCTATGGGACTTGACGTAGGACATATGACAGGGGCACTGATTTGGGAGCTCAGGTGTGGGGGGTGTGACCTCATCTCTCTGAGGAGGGTGTGCCATCCTGACATCTAAGGCAAATGCCCTCTAAGGCAAGGGACTCTCTGGGGGATGCAACCACATGCATCTGACCAGAACAGACTAGAACCGACCATGGCTGCATCGGGGTGCATGACTAGGGACCCATGTGTGTGGGAGATCAGTCACCCTGACTGAAGAGAAGGAAGATGGTGCCGACATGACTGGAGCACCTGCTGGTCTCTCAGACATCCTCCGTTTCAGGGTGCGACCCTGCCAGTGTGTATGTGATTGGGTGCCATTGACAGGGTGCCCCTGACTCAGCAGATCTGCCTGGATGTGCTGCCTCCCACCTCCTGATTCAGTCTGCTTGGATCTGCCCAGGACAGGTCCTGATTCCAGCTGAGGGGGTCTGACGTCTGAGCAGTGTGTGGCAGGCGGTGTAGGGTCTCACTGGGCGCTCTGACTACTCTTGTGTGGGTGGCAGTGGTCCAGTGTGGGAGATGGTGCAGGGGCTTCGACTGGGCGTAACTCCCTTGACTTCTGACAGGGGCTCCTTGAGTAACTGTCACTGGTCATATCCAAGTCCACTAGCAAAATGTCCCTTCCAGAGTGGTCTGCACCCAGGCTGTGTGTAGCTGGGTCCTTCCCTACCCCACTGGTGGTTTTCAGTATCAGTGCCAGGATGTATCTCTGACAGGAGGTGGTGGGGCTGGGCCTTGAGCTTCACTGGAGCAACAGGGCTCTTGTCTTAGAGCCCCTGGAAAGAGTTGGCGGAGATCCTGTCTGTGTGGAGCTGCAAGGGTCAGTACTCACGACAGAAGTCTGGCTTCCTCCACTCTCCAAGTTGGGCCCCAGCAGCCTGACAAGCTGCCACATAGGTGGCCACGGCAGGACAGAGACCTCCTGGATGGCCCTCAGCTTGACAGGCATCCAGCAAGCAAGCCTCGAAGTACTGCGTGGGTGGCACGAGGCTGTGGCAGGGTGCTAGTGGACCTGTGGGGGCTGAGATGATGCCACAGGCGTTGGGGCCACGGAAGGATTCCTGTTCCTCAGGTGTGCAGGTCTCTGGGCAAGGCTCAGGATCGCATTGGTCACAGCCTGGGGCTCCGCCCACCTTCCAGCCCTCAGGTTTTCCATTTACAGCTGTGAGGTCATCTTTGGGATTTTTGTTGTAGTTCCCGCACAAGCCACAGAGGGTGCCTGCATAGGCTGCAGGCACGTGCAGGCGCACAAAACTGTTGCCGTCAAAAGTCAGGGAGAGCCCTGCTGCGGTTTTCACCACTACATCTGCTCCACTTAGGTAAATGCTCAGTCGCTCGTCCAGGTGGAAGGGCAGAGCAACAAGCTCTCCGTTCACCTGCGGGGTGGAGAGAGGTGAGAGGCGCCGAGAGTTTTGCATGTTTCCACCACTTATAAGATAAGGGATTCAAAGTAGGTTACTGCCCCCGATATTTTAAGAGTAAAGACACGAGGAGTCATGGACTCTTTTTGTTTTTGTTTATATTCTGTTTGTTGCCTCTTGTAACAAGGAACGACTATTGTAGGCTAGGCTTCTGCAAGTCTCTGCAACCCTCCTACCGCAGTCTCTGAGAGCTGAGTTAACAAAAGGGAACCACCCAATTAGACCATGTCTCTATTTTTTGTGCTATGGTGAAGCAGGTACTTTCAACACTCCTCCCTACAGAGGAATAATGGAAGGCTGAGTCTGGGGAGGCCTTTACTTCCAGCCTTCCTGGTCCCACAGTGTAGGCTGAACCCAGCATCGTGGTCCTGCCAAGCTGGGAATGGTCTATCCCTCATCTCTCCTGTCCAGCAGAGGCTTCGTGGCCCACAGCCCACTCACCTGTAGCTGCCTTGGCCAGCGGGCACTAAGGGTCAGGCTGAGGCCGTAGATATTCAGAGTGACACTGCGGGTATAGCTGACCGCCTGGCTGCCCCTGTGCTCATTGACCACAGTGACATTGAAGTATTCAGTCCCTGCTGGTGGCGTTTGGCAGGGTGCACTCAGCAGGTACTCGCAGGTGCCTTGGAAGTCAAACCGGTGCCCATCTAGGGTGATGTAATGGGGATCGCCCCAGGCTTGGCACTCAGCTATGCTTGCTGGTTGGCAGCCGAGCTGGCCAGAGGGCAACAAGGCACACTCCTCACCCAGCCCACAGCTGGCAGACGTGCAATTCAGGGATTCACCTCCAGGTTCACAGCGACACCTCTCAGAGCAGCTGGCATCAGTCCAAAACTCAGTGCCTGCTTCATGGTATGTGCCATTGACCCAGCAGCCACAGCCACCGTCCAGGGGAACGCACTGCCCAGCACTTAGCACGAAGCCCTGGTTACACTGGCATCCCTCCACACAGGGCCCGTCACATGCAGCTGGGGTTGTGTAGCGTGCAGGGGGCGGGCAGCTGGCTGGGCAGGGTGGGCCACAGAGCTCGTAGTGGCTGTTGTCAGGGCAGGACATCTCTGTGGGTGGATGAAGGGTGGGAGAGAAATGAAGAATGGTGTTAGAGTGGCCTCTGGGCATGGAGTGGCAAGAGTCATTAGTGGAGACAGAAGGGGACAGGGAGACTACCAGATCCAGTGACGCAGTCGGGGAGGGAAGCTGAGACAAAGTAGAGCAGATGGAGTAAGAGGCAGACAGAGATGATGAACTGGGGACACACAGAGACAGCCAGGAGACAGCAACAAACAGAAGCCAGCAGAAAGACCCAAAGGGTGGGAGTGGAGCCAGCCCAGCCCTTGCCCTGGTCCCCACCACTCACCACAGCCAGCCTGAGTCCTCCAGTCCTTGATTTGGATGCCAGCAGCCTGGCAGGCAGCAGCATAGGCAGCCAGTGACTGGCACAGAATGTCTTTGATGCCACCGCCCATGCAGACATCCAGCACGCAGCCCTTGAAGAAGTTCTCAGGAGGCACATGGGCATGGCAGCTGGCAAAGGGGCCCCCTGCACCAGGAGCCAGAGGTCCACAGTAGCCAGGGCCCTCATACTCCTCCAGTTTGTTCTCTGGGCACACTGGACAGGAACCCTGACATTCATTCCAGCAAAGAGGGTCCCACCCTGGAATCTGCCAGCTGCCACCCCAGGTGGGTATTGAGGGTGCCATTGTGCTGTTAGGGAAGACTTGGTCATTTTGGGGGTTTTTGTCCATGTTTCCACAGAGCCCACACACTGCATCATGGTAGCTACTGGGCAGTGTGACCTCTACCCTCATGTTCCAGTCATAGGTGACCTGAAGCCCGAAGTCTGTCACCAGAATAGCCTTGAAGCCTCCGTGGACCACTGAAATCCGTCCACCAGCCAGGTAGACAGGCAAGGCCATCAGAACTCCATTCACCTGGAGAGAGAGGGAGACCAGTGGGGTCAATTTCCTTTCTGTCTGCTCTTCTCTCTGAGTCTCTGTTCTAGATGTTTCCCTCCCCAGAAACGTGCCTGGGCTCGAATCTAGGCCTACCCCATCTGGGGTCCAACGACCTTTCCACAGGGTCGCCTAGGATCATCGGAAAACACAGATATTCACATTATGATTCATAACAGTATCAAAATTACAGTTATGAAGTAACAAAGAAAGTAATTTTATGGTTGGGGTCACCACACCTTCAGGAACTGTATGAATGTGTCACAGCAGTAGGAAGGGTGAGAACCACTGCTCTACATGAAGGCCAACATCATGAGTCTACTGTGAACTGTTAGCAAGAGGGCTACGCTTAATTCCCAGGAAAAGGCTGCCCTCTCTTGTAATTTCCCTCATGTGGTTTCATGTCTATGAGAAAACAGACTTTCCAGCTCCTAACTGCTGTTAGTTACACCAGGGTTCATTTGGCCTCATGCCCCTGGGTGTTCCTGAGACCATCATCTTTAACATACCCGGACTTTGCCAATCTCGTTCTTGTGGATGGTGATGTTGGTGTTGAGGGTGCTCACAGTGACCAGTCTCACATAGGACACAGCTGGGTTGCCCCGGTTCTCATTCTTGGTTGTGACAGTGAAGGGAGTCAGGCCCTCGGCACTGACCCCAGGACAGGCAGTTCCTGCCAGCAGGTAGCTGCAGGTGCCCTGGAAGTCAAAGTTCCAGCCGTCGAAGGAGTGGTAGTGAGGGTCACCCCACAGCCAACATGTGGAATTATAGTTGGGCACACACACGCCCTGACCGCCTTGATCCTTGCAGGTCTCCTGAGGCCGGCAAGTGACATTGTGGCATGGGTCTGTGGGGAGAGGAGAGATACACTGAGGCTCTGCCCGCTGCAAGCATGGCTGCTCCCAGCATCCCCCTAGGTCTCTGCTAGTGACACCAGCTCTGCCTGTTGCTGCAGGTGTGACCAGTGTCCTGATACTTGAGCACTAGGCCCTGAAGTTGCTGTGTAAGACCAGACCCTGAGAAGCCAGCACTTAGAGTCCAGAAATTTCATATGTTATGCCTGTGGTCCTCACGTTAAGTCTCTGGGCTTGGATATTCCACAGTGCGAAACTCCATTCCTGGGTGTTCCATCGAGCCCCAGGATCTCACTTCTTGGGCTTGTCCTCAAGGCCTCCCCCTCCCAAGCCTCCACTAGTGCCCCTCTCTCTGTGACTCCAGCTTGGTGTCCAGGCATCCAGCCTTCACACTCGGTCCTCTGTCTTGTTGCCTGTTTGAAATCGGCCTGGAAGCTTTGTCAGCAGAGGGCGCTATGGAGTCTGTGGGGAGAGGGGCCCCCTGTCCTGTCAACCTGCTCTGCTGAGCTATGGGCCTGTGGCCGATGGGACCCTGGCTCTCTAGCTGGTCGCCTAGAAGCACTAGGTGGCTGCTTCCAGCTGATTTCTCCAGCATTCCAGGGGGTGGGGTAGGGTTCACTCCTGCATCTCCACCCTGCAGGATTCTCTGGCACCCAGTGGCTGCAGGGTGCCTTCTCCAGTGAGGTCCCTGTGCAGATCTCCACCATCAAAATCTTGCCCTAAGGGTCCTGCAATCTTAAGTCCCTTAAGGTTCCTTGACACCCAGACTGGGTAACCTCTGCCCTTGGCTCCTGGAATCCCCTCCCAAAGTCTAACACCTCAATCCACAGGTCTTTGCATCTCTCACCATGAAGTTATGTCCCCCTCAGCTCCTAGCCCCTGTCCTGTGTCCCCCCACACCAGTCGAGCTCCACTGTACAGCACCTTTGGTGACGCAGGTCAGGATGCCTCCTGAGGGCTCGCACATCTGTCCTGGCTTGCAGCTGTGATTCTTGCACACCATGCCTTCTCCTGAATGGCACACACACTGCTGCTGGCAATTTTCAATGAGAACCGACTCCTCTGGCTGTGGGGACAGAGAGCATGCCATCAGTAACCAGAGGGGGTGCAGACTCCGGCATGCCCAGCATTCCCGGAAAAGAGAGCACTGGGGTACACAAAGTGGCGACTCTGCAGCATGGTCCGTTGTCAGTGAAGCTGAGGCGCAGGTGACCGCGAGGCCCAGCACATTCGGCTACTCATTCACTATTCATGTAGTTGCCCATTCATTCCAAAGTGTGTACTTAATTGATTGTCGCTGCTCAGGAGGAGCGGAGTCAAGGAGCCAGAGCAAAGGTTCGGGAGCACATGGCCCTGCTGAGGCCGGGCTCCTTTGTTCCCGAGCTGGATGACTGCACAACACTGTTTAGCTTCTTTGTGCCTTCTTCACCTGTAAGTGACAGCTAGACACAGGACCAGTCCAAGGAAGGAGAACTGAGCCAATAACACGTGTAAAGCAGAGCTGGGACCGGAGAAGGAGCTCTTCAGTAATGCAGGCTGCTTTGGGAAGGTGAGGAAAGATGAAGCTAGGCTTGCAGGGAGCTTGGTTTTGAAGCCAAGTGATGAACAGGAATATAGTGATTCAAGCCAGTGTTCTCTCAACAAATGCACATTTGAGAATTTCCACAATATGAAGGCAGGCTATGTATACACGTGTGTGTGTATGCGTGCATGTGTGTGTGTGTGATGTATGTACATGATAAGATGGGTTCATGATAACAGCATGCACACATCTGCTCCCAGGACTGTTACCAGTCACAGAGGGACTCAGGGAGCCCTCACTCCTGCAAAGGAGCCAGACTTAAGCAAACACACACTCAAGTTAGAGGGCTCCTTGTGGAAGAGAACAGGGAAAGCGGAGGGAGTGAGCACCTGGAGTCACAAACAAAATCTCATCCTCCAGACCTGGAAGAACACCTCTGCTCAGATCTGGGATTCAAAGTTAAGTCTTGATCTAGGGAGGCAGTGAAGGATTTAAAACTTTAGGACCCATGATCATATTTCAAAAGATCTCTCCACAGTTGTGGGGAGGGTATAGCAAAGGAAGCGAAAGTGGGGACTGGGAAAGGACAACATGGACCAAAGTAGGGTTGCAGGGGTGGGGGGAGGATGGTGGATGATGGGGGACAGAGGTGAGCAGAGAGATGTTAAAGAGGCTGCACGGTGGAAAGGCTATAATGCTAATGAGCAGTGGGAAGGGGTGTCCAGGAAGATGCCCTGGGTTCTGTACAGATGGATGGATTCTTACCTCATAGTAGACCCCATTGTGGTAGCAGCCACAATCCTGGACGGGCACACAGGCTTTTCCATTGTACAGGAAACCTGAGTCACATTCACAGCCCTCAGCACACACTTCTGGGCACTTGGGCGGGGCACTGAGAGCCCAGCAGCCCAGGGAGCAGGTGTCTGCACAGATCTCATAGTGGCTGTGAGGAGGGCACTCCATTGCTGCAAAAAGAAAATGCAGGGTGGGGTGGGGATTCTGCTCCTTTTCTGCCCCAACCTCCCTGTTCCCTACTCCTAAATGTCCTGTAACTCACGACAGAAAGTTTCGGTCCTCCACGGCTCCACTTGCCCTCCAGCTGCCTGGCAGGCGCTCACATAGGCATGGATGTTGTTGCAGAGAATGCTCAGGTTCCCCTCACTCTGGCAGAGATCAAAAACACAGTCTTCCAAGAGACCTTTGGGGTCTATCAGCTTGTGGCAGGCAGCCAGTGGCCCCGAGGTGCTGGCGAGCAGCCCGCAGAACTCCACCCCATAATACTTGTCCTCCAACTCAGGGCTACAGTCAGTGCCACAGCTGCCCCCTGTGCAGGGAGGAGATGCTGGCGCACAGGGGGAGTCAGGCACAACTTCTTCCCAGGAGTTCCCAAAGTCAGTGGGGTCTGATGCCAATGAGCCATTTGGCTTCTGGAAGTCATCCTTGGGGTCCCCATTGTAGTCTCCACACAGACCACACATCTGCTGGTAGTAGTTGGCTGGGATAGTGACCTGCACGTAGTACATGAGGTCATAGACCACACGCAGGCCAAAATCAGTTTCAATCACAACATCAAACCCATGCTGGGAGACACGGATCTTGCCCCCATCCAGATCCACTGGCAGCTTCATGTCCACACCATTCACCTGGGAGACAGAGAATGCCAAGCTTCAGAGGACACACTTTGAGGCAGCTGTCCCTAAATGCTCCTACCTAACACTGATATCCTGTGTGATCTCATTTCTCTAGGCCTCAGTTTCCATATTTGTAAACTATATATAGTAATAGTGTCTTGTAGTGGGTGGAATGAGGTTTCCAAAAGGTAAGTCTACCCAGCAGTTAAGAACATTTATTGCTGCTCTATCGGAGGACCAGGATTCAAACCTCAGCAACCCACATCCAGCAGCTCACAACTCCAGCTCCAGTGGACCTGACACCCTTTTCTGTCCTCTGCAGTCACCCACAGCACATGCGCATACTCATAGAGACATACATAAATAAAAATATATGTCTGCCAAGAACCTCAGAGAGCAACCATATTTGAAGAAAGATCAGCAGGTGTAATTAGAGTTACTCTCTTGAAGTGAGATAATCCTAGATCAGGCTGGACCGACAAGTGTCCTATGAAGGGAGAAGAGAAGAGGAAAGAAGAGGAGGGGAGGGAGAGGGAAGACCCAGGCAGGGATGTAGATGTTGAGGGCACTCCAAGCAAAGGGACAGCTGGAGCCAACAAAAGCTAGAGGAGCAAGAAGGTCCCCCTTCTGCCTCTAGAGGGGGCATGGCCTTGCTGCTGCCTTGATTCTGAACTTTTGACATCTAGAATGGCAAGAATGTAAGTGTGTTATTTTAAGTCAGCAAGTTTGTGGCATTTTGTCACAGCAGCCACCAGGAAACTGTTACAGGTCTCAGAGGGGTAGTGACCTCACCAGCCTGGGTGAGGGGATCCTTTGTTACCAGGTGACATGGTGACTAATAATACAGGGACTGAGGCTGGAGGCACAAGCTGGTCTGAAGCTCAGCCCACCTTTACCCCTCTGAGCCCTTGGGCAGGGATTCACCTGTGTTTCTGCTTCCTGTCTGTCTAGGGGGATTGGGGGCTGGAATCTGATACATAATGTGTGTGAAGGCTTGGGCTGTGGACCGCACCCCAGTGAGCCCCTCCGGTGGCTGGGGCTGTGTTTGCAAGTGGACAGTCAAGAGCACTCAGAGTTGCTGCTGTCCCTGTGACTGGATGCAAAGTCAGGCTCCATCCCTCACCTGAAGATCGCCTGAGGGCTCTGGCTCCAGCCAGGCCTGGAGGTGCACACCCGGTCACCACACATGTACCCTTCCTCACACACACACACACACACACACACACACACACACACACACACACAC
>LOJH01042117.1:0-14264 GCA_001685095.1 Ellobius talpinus | reverse complement strand
AAAATACCTTTAAAGTATATATGTTGGTTACTTAGCTCCTTCACAGTCAAAAAACTCAAAGAAAAAACAGTAATATACACAATCCAAACTCTTTGTGTATATTCCAACTTTATTGTCTTATTCGTTTTTACTCTGTTTCTTTTTAATATCTATTTTATTATCTTTACTCTTTTAAAGAGTACAGACTGTCTGTACTCTGTCTCTTTAAAGACTTTGTTTTGCTTTTTAAAAAACATTTATTTCTTTTTATAACTCTCTATACTCTTTGTCTTCTCTCTCCCAAGCCTATGTACATTTGCCCAACTCTGTGACTCATTTAGAGTTCTTTTATGTCTGAACAAAATTGTGTTTTGTAATTCTTTTCTGTTGAGGAGCATTTCTTAAAATTCTAAGTGCTTCTAAGGCTGCTTTAACTTTTGGCTTGCCCAGTCCAACATGGTGTGGCAGAGGCCTGTTTAGGATTAACCATGCTCATAGCCCCATTTTAAGGCACACAACGGGCCTATGTTGCCATTAATCAAGTTGTAGCATTCTGCTCACAAACCTCATTTAAATGCTAGGACTCCTGAAAGAGCCAGAGATTCTGCTGGCAGCATGGCCCAGGAAGCCTCCCATTTAAAACTGCATGGCTTTTTTACTGCTACCTCTGTATCAGGAAGACCTCTCTTAAAGGAGCCGTAGCATGCCACCAGCAAGCAAAGCCCATCCGAAAAAAAATGCAGCTAAACTTTGATTATTTGTGCCTAGAGTTCCTTTCCAAGATTTCTCAGGTTTTACGTGGATGTAGCTAGCACCTGTTGGAGCACCAATTTGTTGTATGAAGCTGCTAGTGTGTTCCCGGACACCCTCTGCTTGTTCGTTTCCCGGCTGACCAGACTCCCTTAATAACCACACAGAAACTGTATTAATTAAATTCCTGGTTGGTCAATTACTTAAGCATATTGCTAGCAAGCTCTTCCATCTAGAATTAACCCATTTCCATTATTTTAAATTTTACTGTGAGGCTCATGGCCTACCAGCAAGGTTTCAGCTGGCTGCTTGTGTCTGTCTCAGTCTGTGGCTCCATGGTGTCTCCTGAGTCCACCTCTTTATTCCAGCATTCAGTTTAGTTTTCCCCACCTATCTCTACTCTACCTATCACAGGCCCAAGCCAGTTTCTTTATTAACCAGTGGTATTCACAGCATGCAGAGGGGAATCCCATGTCACCTTTGGAGAAAACTGATTTTTCACTTTCCCAGGAAATTATGAGCTGAAAATTGCTTCTTGGGACTCAAGCAAATTCATGGCACTGCATGTCCACTTCCTCCTTTCAATGCTGGGTTAAACAGTAAAAGTATGTGTTACCAAATGCCCATACCCTATCCAGCCTCAGTTCTTGCCCATGTCAGCACTGTCAGTTGTATGTTTCATAAGTAAGGAAGGCCTTAAATCTAATAAAAATTGCTAATCCCATAGCATTTTTACCACTATTTACTATGATATCTTCCAAGCAAGTTTCTGTTGTAGTTCGTGAGCTTTGTATGTAGATAATATTCATGATTATTTTTCTCCCCTGGTAGTATAACAAGTACCTTTCTGCATCATTAATACTAGTCTCTGGGGTGACTTTTTTAGATTTACATTGGTTTTACTTTCAAATCATATTAGTCAACTCTGCTTTGCAAACCATGGTGACTCACTCCTCTTGGCAGTGGCCATTAGTCATCAGACAGCTCATGAACAATGTTCTCCTGGTCCCCTGAGCTGTGGGATAACTCTATAGATCCTTGCCATCTATAGAAGCATCACAAAGCAACATGAGACTTTTTGATGTTGTTTCTTGTTAAAGTAATGCAGTTTGCAATGTTTATTTTATAAGATTAAATTATTATTTTTTAAATGTTCTGGCTCAAATTATTAATATGATGAAACACAAATTGTATCCTAATTAAACAAAGAGATTAAGAAAATCTGATATATACAAACTCAAGAAACTTGACATCAAAAGAATAAATTATCCAATAAAAAATAGAGTACAGACCTAAACAGAGAACTCTCGACAGATGAATCTCAAAGAGTTGAAAGACACTTAAGGAAATGATTAACATTCTTAGCCATCAGAGAAATACAAATCAAAACAACTCTGAGATTCCATCTTATACCTGTCATAATGGTCAAAATCAAAAACACTGATGATAACTTATGCTGGAGAGGATGTGGGGTAAGGGAAACATTTCTTCATTGCTGGTGGGGGTGCAAACTTGTAAGTCAGCCACTTTGAAAATCAGTATGATGATTTTTCAGAAAATTAGGAAACAATCTACCTTAAGACCCAGCAATATTTCTCTTGAGTATATACTCAAAGGATGCTCAATCATACTACAAGGACATGTGCTCAACTATGTTCATGGCAGCATTATTTGTAAGCCAGAATTTAGAAACAACCTAGATGCCCCTCAACTGAAGAATGGATAAAGACAATATGGTACATTCACACAATGGAGTAGTACGTATCAGTAAAAAATAATAAAATCTTGAAATTTGCAAGCAAATGGATGGATCTAGAAAAAAATTATATTGAGTGAGGTAACCCAAAACCAGAAAGACAAATATAATATGTATTTACTTATAGGTGTCTTCTAGACAATGAACAAAGAAAAACCAACCTACAGTTCACAATCCCAGACAACCTAGACAACAAAGAGGACCCTAAGAAAGACATACATGGATCTACACAGGAAGGAAAAAAAGACAAGAACTCCTGAGCAAATTGGGAGCATGCTTGTCATGGAAGAGGGTAGAAGGTGAGGGGTAGGAAGAGAGGGGATTGGAGAAAAATGGATAGCTCAATAAAAACAATTAAGAGATTTAAAAAAGAAATATCTGATATCACATGATAGTGCGGGATATGAATATAACTATGGTAGTTTGAATGTAATTGGCTGCTATAATCTCATAAGGAGTGGTACTATTAGGAGGTGTGGCTTTGTTGGAATAGAAATGGCCTTAGTGGGGGGAAGTGTATTGTGCTGGGGAAGGGTTTTTACATTTCCTATGCATAGGATAGCACCCAGTGCCTGCAAAATGTAGTAGTTAAATAAGTAGTTTCTAAAAATACTGAATTTCTCATGGGAATATTAACATTTATATGGAGGAATATTATGCTTTTTGGAAACAGTGTAAGTTCTTTAAGAACAATACTTGTATTTTGCAGGATCACACCTGGTCTCAGCATTTAAAATCCTGTGGCAAGAGGGTCATGAGCTTGAAGGGAGAGGCAGTTGCAAAAACAAACAAACAGGTGAACAACACAAAACAATGATGTTCCACTTTAATCAAGCCAACAGCCATGGCCCAGGAATACAGAGGTAGATTACAGCATGCGTGCTCATGAAAATTTGGATTTCCACTTGTAACTGTGCATTTTACCTTGAAATTGAAATATGTGCATTTTCTAAGACTTGCCTATGGAAGCTGAATTATAGTTACCTCTTTATAATTTTCAGAAGGTTCTCATATTGTATCTTAACTACCTTTGTATATCCTTTACTATAAATATTTTCCTAAGCCTATTACAATGTTGTAAAAAAGTACATTATCCTCATCACATTGACAACAATTTAAAACACAATTCTTTTCACTAATTAATGCTGATAGCAAACTGAGAGCTGAAATCAATAAAACAGAAACAAAGAGAATACAAAGAGTCAATGAAACTAAGTTGTTTCTTCAAAAAGTTCAACTAAATAAATAAACCCTAGTCCAAAGTAGCTAGAGGCAGAGGGAGAACATCTAAAATAATGAAATCAGAAATGAAAGAGGACAAAACAAGAGACTCTGAGTAAATCTAGAGAGCTGTAAGGGCATATTTCAAGAACCTATACTACACAAAATTCGAAAATCTAAAGTAAATGGACAAATTTCTTAATAGATAGCATTTACCAAAGTTAAATCATGATCAGATAAACAATTTAAATAGATATACAGCCCCCAAGGAAATAGAAGTATAGTCATTAAAAGACTCCTAACCAAAACAAACAAATAAATAAATGAAGAGCCCAGGCCAGATGATTTTAATGGAAAATTCTATCAGACTTTCAAAGAAGAGCCAATACCAATAATCTCAAATTACTCCACAAAATAGAAACAGAAAGAATATTGACAACTTGTTCTATGAGGCCATAACCACCTTGATAGCCAAACCACACAAAGAAACAACATAGAAAGGGAATTATAGACCAATATCACCAATGAAAATTGCTGCAAAATTGCTCAATAAAATAATGGAAAGAAAATTCCAAGAATACATCAAAAAGATCATCCACCATCATGAAGTAGGTTTCATTTCAGAAATCCAAGGATGGTTCAACATATAAAAACATGTCAATGTAATCCACTGTATAAACAAATTGAAAGAAAGAAACACGTGTTCATCTCTTTAGGTGCTGTAAAAGCTTGAGAAAAAATTCAACACCCCTTCACGCTGCCTAATGATATTCTTTTATACTCATAGATTGATGCCTAACCCAATTGTCATCAGAGAGGCTTTATCTAGCAACTGACGGAAACAGATTCAGACACACAGCGAAACATGAAATAGACCTCAGGGAATCCTGCAGAAGAGGGGAGAAAGGGAAGAAAGGTTTGTAGGAGCCAGAGGTGTCAATATCACAAGAAAAATCACAGAATCAACTAACCTGGGCTCAAAGGAACTCCCAGACTGAACCAACAACCAGGGAGCCTGAACAGGACTGATCTAGGCACTTTGCACATATGTGACAGTTGGGCAGTTTGGTCCTCTTCTGGGACTCCTAACATTACGACTAGGGGCTGTCTCTGTCTCTTTTACTGGCTTTTGGGACCCTACTCCTCATACTAGGTCATTACAAATAGAATTTGAATATTGCTATAATTATTAATGAACGTGTTCTCATACAGTAGATATCATCAAGGACATAATAATAATGTATATTAATATTAATATAATAATAGCAAGTATAGCATCTAATGTTAGAGAAAATGTAAACTTAAAAGCAGTGGAATCGTAGCAAATGTTAGTTAAGGTTGGAAACAATAAAATAAAATAAAATGAACAAGTTAAGGAACATTACAAAGATAGACTTGTAGAATCAGTCTGACTTCTGCAGACACATTTGAAGGATTTCCCGTGAGCTGTTTCCAAATTAAACACAAGAAAAAGATAATGTTTGTATGTTTAAACTATTTTGTCTCATTAAATAAAATAACTTCTTACAGATGGATCCAGTACCTTTTACTTTTATGACAAAAGAAGCCAAGAGATAAATATGAAATTATAAATTAAATTGTTGTATGATTCATGGAAAAATGAGAGAAGTTAGAGGAGAGCAAGCACAAAGTAAGAGCAGAGAAGCCGGTGTATACAGTATGTATGAATGTATTTATGAAAACATATGTATGCATACATAAAAGAGTTAAAGGCTTTCTTCTGGTTTCTATGCACTTTGCTAGGCTCTTTTAAAATCCTCGTAAATGTTCACTTCTCTTACCCCACATTACTATTCTGTATCACTGAATCTGGAGTATTACCATGTACTAACAACAGGAAATAATGCAGTAAGTATAGGAAAATCATGTCTGACACACTCTGACCTGTTACAACTACAGGTCAACACACACCTGGTCTTACTTGCCCTTCTTCTTCCAGTCTTTTTTTCTCCTTTCCTTTTTTTGTGTTTGTGGGGTGTGTGTGTGTGTGTGTGTGTGTGTGTGTGTGTGTGTAAGGACATGCAGCAGAGTTTAGATTTTTATATTTTTAAATAGCTAGATTTTATTGATTATCTACAGGCCTACCCATTATACTTCTTAAAAATTTTACTTGGATAAGAAGCCCTAAATTATTAACTATATACTTTACTAAAAAGTCTAATCCCTAACACATAAAGTTCAGATATTGAGGCTAGGTTTTTCTGTATGAAATGGGTCTATAATAAATGATAGGGGTAACATTACAGAATGTAATATAATGAAAACTTACAAATTGGTGGAAGAAAATGACCTATGCAAGTCGAGATGTTAGCTCATCAACAGCTGTGAAGGGAATCAATTTTTTGTCTTAGACATGATCCCCCATCTGCTTTGAAAGCTTTGAATTGATGGATTTTCAGGCATGTTCAGACATAAGGTCAAGAAAAGACCTTTCATTGTAAGACTAACCTTTTCATAGCACATGTACCAAAACATTACCTTAATTTAAGCACTAGTCTAATGTCAACAGCTGACAAAAATCACATATAAGAAAGAATTTTCAATACCCTATAATTCTACATCCCTTCTTATGAGGTTGGTACAACTGTGGGGTTTTCTCTGCTAATAAAAGTGCAGCTCTGAATAAGGAAATATATCTATATATCATGTTGTCTTTACAAATGAAAGATAAAAAGACAACTTCAAATGAATAAATTAAATTTGATATTTACAGTCGATTCTAAATTAAAAACAGTGAGGATTAGAGATGATGACATCCTCGTTTGTAAAGAACACATACCCACAACTCAACTTCATATGAATGAGAAATATTACAGAAATCTCATCAAAGTCAAATAATAAACTCAGGATCTTGTTATGGCCCAAATGTCTAACAGAATGTCTGTCAAACCTACCCCATGTTATTTTCCTGGGAAGATTAATTATGCCTGCCACCCTGTCTGGTTAAATGATTCTTTTCATTCCACATCTATAGAATGCAGAGGTAGGTAGGGCTTCCAGGTAAGCTACAATGAGATACAGCCTACTGCAGTGCTTTGACTGATGAGGAACCAGCATCTGGCTTCTAGCAGAAGTTGGCATGTGTGCTGGCATCTCTTTCTCCACTGGTTCATGCGCCCTGGAAAGAGGATGGAATGTCACTCCTTTGATATGGTAATATTCTGTGATGAAGTGACTGGGTGTTGCTTCTTGATTATGCTTTGCTACATAAGGTTCCACCTTAGGTAGAGGCAGTTTCTCTTGCTGCCTTTAGTTAGCACTATGTGACAGGGAGCTAATCAACATGACCTCTAGGAACTCTAAACTGTCCTCAACCAAGAGTCAGTCAGGATCTATGTCACGATGCCAGAGGAAATGCATAGAGCAGTGACTATTAGATATGGAAGATTATTTTCTGGTGCTCTGCTTAAAGTTGATATTAGCAAATACTTATTTTTATACAATATAACAGAAATGGTAATGTGTTTAAAATAAAAAAGTATAAAGCAAAATACTATATATAAACATCAAATATGGTTATTATAGTTTAAATAAGCATTTATTTATATTTTATATGTTACTTAATTCTTACATCATGTACATATTTACATATAAGTACTTATGTACTTATATTTGAGTGTTGGTCTGCCTGATTCTGAAGATATTCACTTGAAAACCACCCTGGCTGCAGTCTTGAGACAACATACCTAAACAAACAATACACCACATACATGGAAATAGCCAAACAATAAATAGAGACTGCTACATCAGCCTCTGGATTTGTGGCTCTATGTTACGCAGCATAAATGAATGCCAGATCATTACATACACATGGCATGGTAAGAAGTTGGGAGTGGCTCCTGATAAGCTTGGAACTAGGGCTAGGAATGCTATTAGGCACAGATGAGGTTATATTTTATCTAGAAAATTTAAAAGGCCTTACCAATGTGTAATTTTTATATTTGTGAAGTAAGAATCAGAAATTTTAATACATAGTGAGATGGCAGAAAAGTAGATAAAAAGAACAGAAACAAGAGATAGGAAAACAATTTTTTTCTGGATTTCCTTAAGATTCCATACCCTTTTAAGATGATGTCTTAAAAGACTAGATGCATTTAAATCCTTGCCTTGTAAGTAAGCTCTTCTCTTAAGGCCTCTTCATGTCTCAAGTTGACCTTTCTTATACAGTCAAAGCTTCCACATCATTGAAGCAATACACCAAGAAAGGGGATTTAAAACACACTTATCAACAACAGTGCTACTTGGCAATCCCATATCATTCCATATCGTGAAATCTCATCTTTTAGCTCCAAAAGTTGCTTTCATGTCCACTTTTGCTACTCTCCAGGGCGGATAACTCTAATCCTCAATTCCAGTTAATGAGCCAAAATCTTCAAGAATCCAAAGGAGGAAACACATTTTATTGATTTAAAAGCTATTTACTCCAGTAAAATTTCCATTTGGACTGAAGTTAAATTAATTTTCAAATGGGAGAGACAAAAGTAAACATTATTTGGAAATAGTATCTGTTTCCTACAGTTTGACTTTGGAATTTGCTAGAGACAAATAAGTTAAGTGTACACTGAAGTAAAAGGAAACAAAACCCAGACAAAGGGCTAAAACTACCTAGATTAAACTCAGAATAATAATAAAAGATGTGAATTGTACATAGGTCAAAATCAGAGTGATATAAAACAGATGAATTGCAGAGATTACTCCAAATTACAAAATGATAGATGATAACAAGGGTCAGAGGAAAACACCAAATTGGTACTTCAGGGTTAACGTGTAGATTGCTTTCAGCTCCATCAGTTTGAGCCCTATGACATTGTGTCGTTGAGCCTTTACTCTCAAAGTGGAAATGGCATGTATCAGTTAGGTCAAGGATAAATGCTTCCTAGAAGATCTGTACACGGAAAGAAACTCACATCAATTTGATTCTGCTCAAGGAATTTGCAGTCGACTGTACCAGTGAGTGTGTACACTGTCCATCGTGGGAACAAATCAAGATGCCTGGCTCAAGAAAAGTGACAGGATTGTGGATTCAGAGGAAAGTCAGGTTTAGATTGTGTATTTTTTCACAAGTAAGAGTGGAAACAGTTTAGGGGGACAACAGTGATGAAGAAGTTTATGAGGAATACTATAGTGTTCGGGAAATAAAAAGTAGTTGTGTTGCCAGTGGAGTGGTGTGTGTGTTTGTGTGTGTGTGTGTGTGTGTGTGTGTGTGTGTGATTTGATAAAGTTTTAGGAAATGAAACTGAGAAATACTCAATTTCCACCACTTGACAAACCATGATAAAAAGGCATTTGGACTAAATTCCCAAACTCTTAACATAGCTGGAAGGGACGGCACTCACCTGTATTCCTAGCTGAGGAGGCTAAGGCGATGCAAGCTTCAGGTCTAGGCTACCTATCAACACCCTGTCTCAAACAAACTGATGAACAAGCAAGCAGAAATATAAGCAATAATGAAAATGGAGATATTACACTAAGGAAAACATTTGAATTACTTTAATCAGAAGGTTCCTGATGAGATTTAATCACATCCCTTCTTTACCACTGATGGATTCAAAGAAAATGTACAAATAAAGTCAGCAAATATGTTGACATAACCACCCCAAGATGTTACTAAGATTGTAAAAGGTACAGAAATAATAGAAATGATTCCTGTTTATTATGACAACCCATGTTTAAGCTTTGTGTGTGAGAGACATGGAAGCACGGAATAGCCTTGTGTCAGTGATAATCTTCTAACTTCAGCCTCTGAAGGTTATAGGTATGAGATACTATGTCAGGCTTAATCATTACTACTTTTATTTCTAAAAAATGACATAAACTTCCCATGCAGTATATAATAACTAAGGCACTGAACACTGAAGATAGATCCCTATTTTATAATGTGCTGTTTCTTTTGTGTTTTGTACTATTTCTAACTCTCATCTCTGAAAGTTGCAGTCTGTAGTTTTGGGTCACCATGTAGTACTCCTGACCCTGCTGTCATGTGACACACTGATAACTGTGAAACAGCTATGCAGCCTTAATGTGGTTTTATTTTTCTTGTTCAAGAAAGGGACACAAAAATCTAGAGATTCCAGTTAAATGTCAGTGCATCGTTCTCCTACTATTACTCTAAGAGTGAAGCAAAAGACAGGAAATAACCTGCTAGTGTTTAAAAACAACTCCTACTCAAGCAGAATCATATTCCACTAAGCATCCAATCCCACAAACATCTGAGTGACTCTGCCTCACTTACAAATATGAAGGAAAATATGATTCCAAAAATCTATAGAAACTATGTTGGTTCATTTACTTTTTTAAAATTATAAGATGCTGACCTTGAATGTAACACTTTAGCAGCAATTAAAACATCTTTGCTAATTGAATATACTTGATTTTGATAAGTTTTGATTTTCTTATGAAATACATTGCATGTACCACATACTTAATAGGGTACAGTTTTAATAAACTGATTGCATGCCTCTACACTTTATATTTATTTCTTTTCTAGGTATTTATACCCACACTCTTGAGATTAGAAAGAGATTGCTAGGACTGACTAGAGACATTGGAAAATAAAAGGAGCAAATCAGTTGTTGCAGTTCTATGATTAGGGTACAATAGAAGACAGCGATAACATTAGCTGAAAGCCCAGTACATTAAGCAGACAACATGGAACAGGAATTCATGTGTTGAGAATTGTGGCAGGGATCGTTGTCAAAATGAAGGGAAAACTCTAAGAATTTCTAAGCCCCATTCCAGCTGGAAAACTCCATTGGAGGTCTCAGCAGGGCATGTATTCTCAGATTCAAACTGCCTGGGTTCTCTGGAGATAGAAGAACCATAGAAGAGGAGAGCAGGGTACCCAAGATATGAATGGCCTTGAGATCCTGTGTTCTAGTTTTGTAAAGGGTTGGGTCTTTCCTCATGAATCTGTTCTGGATTCTAATATTCAGAGTAGTGTGGCATTAGTCATATAGTAAGCATGTGTAATCTCAGAATCAATTTCCTGTTCTTTAGAAATAGATTAAAAACCTATATTAAGACTAGCATGTTGTCAAAATCATCTTTTCATATATTCTTTTCATTGATTCAAAAAATGGAATCACTTTTCTAGTAAGCTATGTGAGGCCGTGCTAACTCAGAGTAGAGAAACTATGAAAATGGAAGCTTATGTTATTAGCTCCCTAAATGTAAAAACACTGATATTCTGTCCTACATCTGGCAGTGTTTCAGAAGATGAATTGCTCTCACCCTTTGATCATTATATAAATCCATGGTTGCATTATTTCTGTCCTTTTTCTGTATATTTTATTCCCTTTGTGGATGTTATAAACCCTAATTAAATTTTCTTGAGTAAGCTTTTGGGGGGCAGTGTGAAACATTTTCCTAAATGGTTTTTCTAAGGTCTGCAGTAGCAAAGGATATTGATTATAGAAATCTTAAATTTGATATTTATAGTTGTACAAACATTTGGTGGTGTCTGGCTCTTTCTATTGAGGTGTGTGAGGTGTGTGCATAAGGGCTTGTATCTTAGTTGACAACTAATTTAATTATACAAGTAGCATATAAATTAGGATATTCCTGCAACAAAACTAAGTTATAAAAAATGGAAATTTCTTTTGATGGAAAATTCTGGGAAATTCCGTGCATGGCATGTCAAACAATACCCTTAGAAAGTAAGATTCTAGCCTGCTTACTAGTTCAAATCAAAGATTTATTCTCATAGACCGAAACATCATCAGCTCTTAGCGGGCTCTTTTGGTGCCAGCTGTCTATGGATTTGAGTTACAAATGTTGTAGAGGTAGTGTTTCCTTGAATGCAACCTGCAACTTTCCAGATGACAGATTTCTGAGGACTCTTACGACATGTCCCTTGCATTTTACAGTAAATCTTTAGCATGCGACATTCTAGCCTTTTGGCTAAACTTCACAGGAGTTGGCATAGGGAATCACATTAATTGTCCATTTAACTTGATAACCTTCAGGAGGAAGCCCACTTCTGCCTTTCAGGGGCAGACACAACATGAACCATAATGCATCCAGCCAATTGAAGATTGCAAGATTAAGTTAGTTGAGAAAGGAAGAATGGATTGAGAACTTTGATCAGCCATTAAAGGAATTGATTCATTTTACTGGCATTTAGTGCCTGAATACACCTTTCACTGTAATGTTGAATGTCTGCATGCAGCTAGCTAGAAAACATTATGGGCATTTCATTTGTTTTCAGGAATTAGAAATATAAAATAAATCCTTATTTTCATTATTGACATATTTAAATGAGTTATCATAGCCATGCAAGTCTAGTACCAGTGTATATATTATTGTTCTAATCTTATGATTAACCTTTTAAATATGTGATGGTTTCAAACCTTGTCATTCAGTGTGGTTTGTGGAGCAGTTTCACCAGCATTACCTAGAAATCTATTGTGAATCTGAACTATCATTTGAACTTGAGGCAGAAAAGAAAATCAGAATTCACATCTATACCCCTTTGTGATTTATATGCCCAAGAATATCTTTAAAGAAACATTTCACAGAATACACAAAATCAATTCTTTAAAAATAAGCAGTTACTGTTTCCTTATATTTCAAAGAACCAAATAGACATATAAATGCAAGTTCCTCTCCAAATACAGATATTATTCATAGACAACAGAAATAAACTCTGTGATCTTAGTTCAATGTTCTCATTCTGTTTTCAACAATTCTTTCAAGTCAAGCTAATGAACAGTATCTTCTTTGATTATCAAAGTGACCAGGAGAGTCAACTGAGTTCTTCTCTCTCCTTAGTTTCTACAACCAGGACCCTTCATGTTTCTTGACATTCATCAGAGAACTCTTTCCAAGATGGTAATCCTAATGTCCCAGGAATTTTTCTGAAAGATACCAATTTTCGGACTCTCATACTTAAATTAAGATTGTTTATATTTAGCGGAGTCATTAAAAATAAAGACTGTTCTTAATGCACTCCCTCAGGTAGTTTATGATTTTGACTTTTCCATTAAGGGTTATGTTAACTTGATCACTCAATTAAGATAGTCCTGCCAGATTTCACAGAAAATGTCATGTTTCTCTTTGTAATTAACAAATATTGAATACTAACACTTAGCATTATAAAAATAACCTGTTCTCCATCAACTTTTAACCTATTTATTTATATTAGTAGAATCCCATTTAATCAATAAACACTTGCCCAAGATTGGCATCATTATTTAATTAGATTATGACTTTTTCTGGGTATTTTTTGCATTTCCATTATATTTTATCCATTTCTAAATAGTAAGTTGTTACAATCTCATCTTGTACAAACTCTAGCAATTCCAATGTCTACTCCTTTTCTAAGGATCTATGTTTTGTGAGTGTATAATACAGACCTCACATTAAGGCATGGAAGGTGTCTTGGGGCCTGCCTTGGACTTCAGTAGCCTGTCCAGGAATGGCAGCACATCTTTGGTAAAGCTGGGGTCCCAGGGCTGGAAGGCCTGGGTCACACCACCTGCCAGAGCCCAATGGAGCTGTCAGGGATAGCTGCTGCTTCTGCAGGCCCACTGGGCCTCTGATGGGGGTTCCGAATGGTGGGAGCTTGGGCATGGCCAGCAGAGTAAGGCAGCATCTGGCTGCTCAGCTTTCTCCCAGCTCCTGATCCCCTTTGCTTCTCGGCAACTGGTGGATAGATGCAGCACTGGCCACAGGTTCATTCTGCTGCTGTTGATGTATGCCCTTGGCTACCTGGGACTGATCTTCAGTTGGGTGTTGTTGGCACTTGGCTTTTCACCTGGTGCTACCAGAGCCATGGTCTCAAGGCCAGCCACCTGTGCAGTGTGTTGGCACTGTTACTGGACACAGAGTGAGATGTACACCTTGGGGGTGCACACTTGCAATTTACCCACCTGGGTCCATTTTCCAGACACTGAAAAAGTAGAATGGCTAAATAAGATGGTAAAGTACATGTGGTTTTTATCTGTCAAGTAATAGAGAAGCTCTTTCAAGAAGCCATAGATCCAGCTGTATTAGGAGCAAATGCCCACTCAGCACCTTCAGTTTCACAAAAGTAAACATGAGTCACCAGCTCCTTAGAGTCAATGGTGTTAATGTTTATACTAATAATGTAAACAAAAGACAGATTATTCTGTACCTTCCTATTAGTTTTGCAAGAAATTATGGGATTGGTTTGCAGGTCAAGTGTTTTTTTTTGGGGGGGAGCTGGTGTGAAAAGTATTCAGATTCATGGGACAATGTAGGTGATCAGAAAAGATGTAGTCCTGACTCAATTAAAATTAAAGCTGCCTTTGGAGCTGGGGTGTGGCTCTCTCTCCTTCTCTAAACCCAAGCATGTTTTTAGAAGGAAAATTCATAGTTTCTTCTCATATCAGAAAAGCCACCTGGTGTGAAACAGAAGAAAACCAAACATTTAGGGACTATTGTTGTCAAAACTCTGTTATCTCCCCAAAATTATCTTTCTCTCTTTAGTATCTTTCTTTGGCTAAGCAACTTAAGTATATATTGACAGACTGATAGGTAAAATTAGAAAGGGAGATAGATAGATAGATAGATAGAT
>LOJH01042116.1:0-14264 GCA_001685095.1 Ellobius talpinus | reverse complement strand
AGAGTCCGGATTGATCACATGCTCCATCAGTCCCAGTCCAGCTGGCCTTAGTGATCCCGTGGGTGGGCGCAAACCTTGCAGTCCTGACTTCATTGCTTATGATCTCCTTCCTTCTGCTCCTCATTTGGTCCTTGGGAGCTCAGTCCAGAGATCCAATGTGGATCTCTCTCTTAATCTCCATCCATCACCATCTGAAGGTTCTATGGTGATATGCAAGATATTCATCAGTGTGGATATAGTATGGGGCCAGTTGAGGCGCTCACACTAATCTACCTATTATTCCATTCAATTTCCTTTTGGGTTTAGTGAGATCCCTGAGCCTACAAAACTTCCACCCCAATCCCCAACCATATACCACTTAAAATTAACCCCTAATAGATGTCCCTAACCATGAGGACAAACTTTGTTGGTAGAAGAGCCATCATCTTTTAAAATTACTTCAAGCTGCCACGGGGGAGATGTTCTTTTTATGGGATCTTGTAAAACTAAACTGATTATTAAGTTTTAAGATTACTGTCTGGTATAATTGCAAACAGTCTCTGAGTACTCAATAGTTTTTTTTCTTCAGGTTCTTATTTGGAGTTTTAACCAGAATGTTGAAAGAAGGTGCACCATTACAGCTAACCAAGTAGAAACCATTTTGAGCAGCTGATACCCAAAACTGGTCTTAAAGGAGCACTATTAGAATCATGACGTCATATCAACCAGGTAGATTTCCTTGAAAGTGGTGTGGGAAGTCCTTCTGCATATGCATGTGTTGCTTTTATTGGTTATGAATAAAGAAATTTCTTTGTTCTGTGATAGGTGTGATTGGGCAGAATAGAGCTAGTTGGGAAAAATAAACTGAATGCTGGGTGAAAGAAGGCAGAGTCAGTGAGAAGCCATGTAGCAGCCACTGGGGACAAATGTTCTGGAACCTTCCCAGTAAGCCACAATCATGTGGCAATACACAGTTTAATAGAAATGGGTTAATTTCAAATAGAAGAGTAAGCCAGAAATATGTTTAAACTATTGGCCAAACAATATCACAAATAATGTAGTTTCTCTGAGATTATTTCATGGTCTGGGCAGCCCGGTGTTGAGGGAAGGGTCGCTTGTTTGTCCCAGACACCCAGCCATGAAATAACCACTCAGAAAACCATATTATTTGCAATATTGGTTGTCCAATAGCTTAATTGTATATGGCTAAACTCATATCCTAAATTAACCCATCTCTATTTTTCTGTATATTGCCATGTGACAGTGGCTTACTTGCAAAGTTTCTGCATGTCTGACTCTGGCAGTCGCTCCCTGGCTTCTCTCTGACACTGCCCTTCTTCCTTCTAGCATCCAGTTTAGTTTTCCCTGCCTACCTAAGTTCTGCCCTGCTATAGGTCCAAAGCAGTTTCTTTATTCATTAATGGTCATCACAGCATACAGAGGAAAATCCCACATCAGCTGGGAACAAACAAGCAGCTTCTACCAACATGAACTTCAAAAATTACTGCAGGAAAATCTATTGTTCATTGTGGAAAACTTAATCATTATTCATATAGACATATAGTTAATGAAAGATACAATACAGACATAATAGGTATGGAGAAAAGTATTTTTTTCCTGAGATCTTTCTTCTTTCTGTCCCGTATAAGATGGCTCCTGACATAAGAGAGAAACTCTGAATTTTTCTTTTAACAAAATGCTTGAATTTAGAGGAGTATAGCCATTGTTCACCTCTAAAGCCAGCTTTGATTTTTAAGTGAGTTTGGGTTATATATATATATATATATATATATATATATATATATACACACACACACAGAGAATGCATATATGAAATTTCACCTTGCAGATGATCTGTCCTCATAAGTCATATTTCTTTTTGTTTGGTGATTTTTTTCTGGATAGTTATCATTTCTTCTATAGGCATCCACATGTCCAGATTCATTTAACTTTTGAAGATGTGCATTTTCTTGCAAAGAACAGAACCCTGCCCCAACACTTATGTTGGTTCTTTATCACCTGCATGATTGTCACTTCTGTGGCTGAGCTACAAGAGGTTTTTTTTAAAAAAAATTGAACTTTTATTAATTTGGATGGTATTCATAGCTTTTCTTCTCCTGTGGAAACGAGAGCCAAACCCCTTCTCAATTATACCACATGTCCTTGTTTCCATTCTGAGGTGAACACATCCTTGAACTGTACCAGTTGCTTTAATTCAGATGTCTTTTCTATTATTCAACATCTCCCTGCTGCCATTGTTCCTTTCTCATTAGTGTTAAGAAAATTCAAGGTTTATAAAGCATTATGCAATCTATATCTAGAGGTATTTTCCAGCCCTTTCTGTTAGTTTAACATGTCCTTTATATTTCAATTTGATCTTTCTATAACTGTGTGAACTGTAGGATTGTTTGGTATACCTGTATTATGCTTCATTTTATAATAAGCAATTTTGTTTAATTTTCTTAGACATGCACTTGACCATCATCTGTCTTTATTTGTGCAAGTATAAATTCAGCAGTTTCCATATACCAGTTTTCTCTGTCATTTATTGTACGTGTTGGAAGCTGTTTAATTGCACTTCCTGCCTTCTCAAGTAATATTATCTCCCTTCTCAGGTTTTTGATGGGGTTGAAGACTAGATAGTCATAGTTCTCTTCTTCTTACGGCTTAGCCAGACCATTTCTAATACAAATCTTAGCCCCTTAGAATAAAATAATTATCATAACATTTAGCATATTCTTTTTGCTTAATATTGTTTATGCTGGTCATAATGCTAACTTTCATACTTGATATCTGTTCTTATTGAATGTAGTATGGAACTCTCTTGTTTAGACAAAAGGGGAGGTGATGGGGAACCTCCTCAGCCAGTGGTCTTTGAGAGGCTAGACAATTTTGGGCATGTCCTTGGGTACCAAAAAGGCACAGGCCACCTGCTCTCTATCTTTCTCTCTGTTCTCACATCAAAATGCTGTATTCCATTCTATTCCCCTTTGTGATCTGTGAGTCTCCATTTAAATAAACAACACTTTATTAAAACCTATTTGGAGATAGGGTGGGATTACTTTATCTTGCACATTCCCCTTCATTTGGTGCATTCCTCCTCTTCATTTGACATGTCCCCTTCACCTGGCACATTTCCCTTCATATATATATATATATGAATTCATAAATACATATGTGTGGGGGTGTGTATATAATATATATATATACTCACACACAAAATGACAAATATATACATATATTTAGATTAATATTCATCAGCATGTGATCTAAGGAGAGGAAAAACATAAAATTGAAATTTTCAATAATAGGGCACTAATGAATCATTACAACTAGAAGGTGGTGAATTTGTTCTAAATGATCTTAATAAAATGAATAAGTTTTTAGTTACAGTGTTCTAAAAATGCATGAAATTTAACAAATTATAGTTATAAAATAGACAATGAAGAATTAAAATATGTTTCAATTTTATAGACATCTTAATCAGATATATATGTAGAACTTCATAAAGATTAATAATAATATAATTTTTAAATTTCCTAATTAATTTTACTTGCTTTTGCACTTCAATTTTTCAGAATAAATATGTCACTTTCTTCAAAAATTACACTGTATGTTACCTAAAAATCAACTAAAACTAATATCATTTTGTTTATCTATATAAGTATCTTGTTAATGCTTGTACTATCAATGATATAATCATCTTATGTTTTGGGATCACTTGAATAACATCTTTAAAAGTTAATAATGATGAGAAATTCAGCTATCATTCCTTCCTTAAATAGATGGTAAGTGGCTGATTTAGTAGACGCTGTTTGTTCCGGCGCCTATGGGTGGGTCAGACATGTATTCTGACCAACAGTAGAAGTGTTGAGTATGGCCATAACATGCTGTAACATTCTTGCAATGTTCCAGCTGATAATGAAATGAATAAAATATAGGAATTAACTCAAAAATTGTCTGGGCACAAACACCAGGGTGGTTCTACTGTCAAGGAATATATATATTTAACCAAACTTAGGCCAGAAATCTCTAAAAGAATTCTAGTAAAGGTTTTCAAAGCCTGTGCTTAATTTTAATGGAATGTAGTTTCCAAGTTTAAAAATAAAGGACAAAATCATGTTAAATTATTTCGGTTTGTGACTCAAACCTCAGCTTCTAGAGGTAAACCTACTTTCATGGGAAATTCAATGACTATGCTGTATGGTTAATTTTTCATTTATAGCTTTGTTTGTAGGTCAGGCAAAATTCAAACATAAATGAATAAATCTACCAATTAATAATCCACAAAAATTATTTTGAGCTTTGTGGTTAGGCAAAAGGCACTTGAGCCCCTTTTACCCAGTCCCTTTTTACTTTTCACAGAATATGCAAGTGACCTCTGATGCTAGGAAAAATTCTAAAATTTAGATTAAAATATCCCAAATCTTCCATCATAGAGATGGAGTTTAAGTCACAAGTACATAAGAGAAGTTAACATGTACCACTCTTGATGCTGCCATTCCCTTCAGGAACAATATCTCTGAATCATTTCTTCTCTGCTGCTTCACACGGCCCTGCTGAGTTTCTCATCAGGCACACTGGTCTCTCCCTGATTTTCTTCCACAACCAGGTAGCCTTCAGATTTCCTTTTGACTCAGATGTGAGCATGACAAAGCTATTGATCTTGGCTGACTGCATGCATCTAAGTTGAAGTGCTTTGCTTATTTCCTAAACTGCACTTTAATGATCCTCATTTTGCATCTAATAGAGGAATGGTTAATTAAGAGAGGTTGGGGAGGGAATGCCATGGGCAGAATAAATTTTATCAAAACATGTATTTTCAATAAGGTTGGAGAGATGACTTAGTAGTTAAGAGCACTGGCTGCTCTTCCAGAGGACCCAGGTTCAATTCCCCATACACATGTGGCAGCTCACAAACTGTGTGTAGTTCTAGTTCCATGAGAACTTGTACCTTCACAGACATACTTGCAGGCAAAATATGAATGTGCATTAAATAAAAATAAGTTAAAAATAGAAGAGCATAAATTAATAAAATACTTTAGAAAAAGAGTAAAGCCATTATATATGCCCAGATTGTGACTTCACTATTGTTGATGTAAGTAAATCACTTTATTATTTCACACTTGAGTAGGTGAATAATCCAATATTTTACAAATAAAGTTAATGTAAATATAAAGATGAATAACTAATAAACAGTGTTTACTGAACATTTACAAAAGTACTACTCAAGCCTGACTACTTTGCTTTTATATGAAGAATAACCATTTCAATAGGCACAATCTTTATATACAACATTATTTATTATTCTCTTAAAAGAATTCTAAAGGAGAATTCATTATCAAACATCAAAAAACAAAGTATTTCTTAATATTTAGGATAATTCTGTTAGACAAAATAAGAGACAAGACTATTGTATTGATTAAATTAGAAGCATAAAAATGGATTGTAAAATAAAATGTATTTTAAACATGATGTCTACAAATTACCACAAGCTATTACAGTTTTAAATAGCAAGACACAATATCAATGGTATCTGTGACTTTATCATTGATGCAAATTATAAAAGTATTAATGTCAAATTTAGCATTATCTCAAAAATTATTTTAGCTACTCTAAATCTTGTAATTTTGATACTGTAAGTAAGTATATGATTTATACTACTTTTATTTGTCAATTGACTATTTTTCTTGGTAGTATTCTATCCTTTCATTCCCATGACTGAAAGAATTATCCTGGTCAATAACACTTAGGTCTAATCAGTTGATCAAAATAAGCTCAATCTTCAACAAGGACAGGTTCTCTGAGGCAGTACTATCTATCTCTCTAGTTTATACCGTGCATGAATACCAGAAATCTCATGTGTCAACATCATTGTGTATTTTTCTCTAATCATAACTATTCATAACTATTGTGGCATATTCACACCTAATCTGTATCCTTACTAACTCAAAGAAACATAACCACGCACATGCTATATAAATACACTTCACAGTTCACTCCTTACATCAGTGTACAGATGCTTTGCTTAGGGAAAGAAATCTCTGAGGGTGACAAATAAAATAAATGTTATTTTAATAGCTTTCATTCTGTCACTATCAAGAGCTTTTTTCTCATTTTTAAGAATTTGATGTTTCTATTATGCATGGTTGTCAGCTGAAGTGAGTCATTGCAAGAGCATTGTTGAAGCATTAATGTCCAATAATACTAAATACAGCTGAAAATCTAAATTTTCATATTCTATGAGCTGATGACTGTCAGATGCTGTTACCAACTGCTCCCCCAGGCTACCACTGATTTCTTGATTTAAGTAAGTTGCTGGAGGATGATAAGGTAATGTCCATGTTTTGAAATTCTATGTCCCTATGTGACAATGTCTTAGATATAATTATGTTACCTAATGAGTCCCCATTAACAAGAGAAGTGCCCATGTGAAGATCCTGGACTTCTTGCCCTTCATGTGCTCTTAACAACAGATAAAATGTTCATTAGGGGCTACATATATGGCAGTGTTCATTTGCTAACCCATGAGAATAGCCATCTCTCAGTGAAATAGTTTAGAGAACACAATGGTGTAGATGGAAGTTTTCATCTCACCCAGTTCCACAGCTGTTTAATCCTAATGAAACACACAGTGGCTTATATTAATTATAAACTGTTAATTATTATTAAATAGCTCTTACAACTTAAATTAACCCATAATGCCTGTCTATAGTTAGCCACATGGCTTGTTAATTTTTCTCAATAAAGCATTCTCATCTTGCTTCTTCTGCCTCTGGCTGACGACTGTGCTTCTCTGCTTTTCCTCTTTCCTGAATTCTCTTAGTCTGTTTGCTCAACCTATGCTTCCTGCCCAACTACTGGTCAATCAGCAGTTTATTAAAATAATATGAGTGACAAATATTTACAGTGTACACAAGCATTATCCAGCAGCATTCTCCTTGTTTTCTGACCATTTATCCATAACAACTTGTAACTGACACACTAAACAAAACAGACATCCATTTTGGGGGGATTATAAAATGGAAGGAGACAGGTCTCAGTCTGAATCTCATTCTTACTACCATTATGATTTTAATGATCAAAGTTTGGTATATAGTGAGGTTAAAAATAATATGTTCATTCAAAAAGTCAATTTTATAAAGATAATTAATACTTTATAAACATTGCAATTTGGTTAAAATTTGATATTTTTATAAAACCCCACATTTGTATATTCAGAGCTAGAAATTAGATTATTGTGCTACATAGTTTATTAATCAATTTAATATGAGCTCTCATTGCATTGCCACTATTAAGTGATTAAATATTAAAATCAATTTAAGGAAACTTTCAGAGATGTTTCTCAAATGGAAGAGAGAGGAGAGACAGCTTCTCATTTTGCTATTTACTTCAACCCTCTCATTTAGAGGGCCTTGGTTGAGTGTAATGGGAAGCTGAGTAATGTTGACCAGGAAACTACAGCAAGTAGCTATCAGTTAATTAGCAGTACATCCTGTGAGGTGTATTTAACAGGGTGAGTCATTTAACCATACACCTTATATTCACAGCCAACAGAATTCACTCAGGCAATGGTATATGCAGGGAAATAAAGCTTACCAGTCAGTCGGTCTGTGTTATATTCTGGGAAATCAGAGCAAGCAGGTGTCAGTGATAGTCAACAGAGCAGGCATGAACATGAAATGGTCTTAAGAGGAAATGGTCATACTGAAAGCAAATGAGAAATATTTTCTTGGCCTCTTGCTTCTTGAAAAATCAGTCTGTTCTTACTTCAAGCAAAATAACAGTTATGAAATAGAAATATGGATATATCTGTCCTGAGTGTTATATATTTTGCAGTTTCCTTAATGTTATAATAATTTAAATAAAGTGATGTTATGCTTTAGGAACTTAAACAGTTTAAAAAGTACTACCCAGTACCTTTCCTTAATGGGTGAGAAATTTTAAAGTAAAATCTAACTTATCTTCCAACTAACTACACTATGTGCCATTCTTCAGAGCTATTTTCAGTTATAAGATAATTCTTTCTAACAGTAAAATAATACTGAACTTATAGCAACATTACAACACTGTCCATATAAAATCTATCAACCACTGCAACCTAAGAGAACTGAGAACATGAACCTAAATCTACACTTTCATATAATATAGACCAATGACATGCTATGCTAGCTACACATTATGAAGTGTTTGTCATTGACAGCTCTGCTGAACCATTCTCCTTCTTGTGATATACACACACAAAAATCTAATGACCAGGTATCTTTTGAGTATTTTATTTACCAATTAGAATGGGAGAACTCAATTCAAAGTATATCATTTAGTAAACTTCACTGAACCATAATGAATTCCTAGTTAACTAAGAGAAGAAAAAACCTCTAATGAAGCAGTCTATGGCCTAAATTTTTGAAAGTATCAGAAATAATTTAGTAAATAATAAAAACAAAAACAAAAATAGAGTTGTGGATCCTAAGCTTGAGTCCACCATGGTGCAGGGTCAGATGGAGACGCTGATGCTTACTGAAGCCACTCCTGAACCCAGAAGATATACTGGGTTATTAGGATCTGCATTGTCATGCTGACAGTAGCATAGCACTTAGCAAAGCACAGCCACTTTGCCAGTAATGTAGGACCTCCCACTAAATACACAGTAAAATTTTAAAGTATGTTCTATGATTAATCCAAGAAAGAACCTTTATTGGTTCTGGAAGCTTCTATCATAATTCAAATTAGGCAGTTCTTGCCCATTATTGCATAAGCCTATGACTGACTAATATAGTTTAGCATTCCCTTAAGCCAAATTCAACCTCTTTCCTGACCATTCTAGAAAGATATTTTGAATTAAAAACCTCAGGAGGCTGATAATATTCTTATCATACCTCCTTTGCAGAAAATCTACTTGATTTATGCTCAACAATTCAATTAGTGACAATGAGTCCAGTACTTAAGGCAGGTATACTAGAGATGGAAAATATTATCTTCACTAGCAGAGGTTGTGGTATGGCTGTAATTCCAGGAGCAGAACATGATTCTACAAAATTCCTACAGGGTGGGAGGCTGATAACCCCTAAACTACTGAACACTGTGATTTGAGGAGCCAGAACTAGCAGGATAGATTGAATCATTCGATTCCCCCAATGGTGTTTTATAGAAGACTCAGCACATTTTCTTCAGCTTAAATCTTGAGCATAGAATTTCATTTCCTATTCATTGATGGGATAATCTAATAGACTCGTTGATATCTGTGAGATGTTTTATATATTCTGGTTGATTTCAAGAGCAAAAGAATACATATACTTTGGATTAAGGGATCCACAGATGTAGGACATTCAGTCATAAAACAAATCAATCCTGAGGTGTGGTGTATGAATGCTAGGTGAAACAGTCTTTTGTGTTCATGGCATTCTGAAATGACATTCAGGTTATAGAACATTAAACAATAACAATAAAACCAAAAACATAAACAAAGAAACAGACAAAAGCCTCAGTGTGTTCTTTGATTATAATTCACACAAAATCAGATTTAAATGAGAATGAGCCACAAAACTTGGGTATCCAAATGGCATTATGTTTTTTCTTATTCCTTTGCTTGGGACCTTACATGACTGAACTTTTGGAAGTATAGAAGTCCAGCTGCTCCAGAGCTTGTGATACTCTGATCCTTGTCAGCAATCTTAAGGCTGAGAGAAGTATTCCTCAAATCCTTTAGCTGTAGTACAACAGTTCTGATTCTTACAAAATGTATGCTAAAATTAAATCTCAAGTGTGAAGCTGTTTGGTAGTGTGGGCCTCACCTCCATGAGTGTATTAATGCAGTAGAAAGTGTGAAAAAAAATTCCTGAAAATAAGTTGTGTCTGCCTGGGAACAAAAACTCCCGATAGGAGTCTTCAGAGACTGATGGATTCATTGGAATTTCAGTACTGTGAGAAATCAGAATTTCTATGGGTTCAGAGGCTAATTGCTTTATCCTTGGCCAGCTTTAACCTTCTGGAACAGCCATTCCTTGCCCCAATCTGTATCTGCACTTACACATTTTGATAATAAATAAAACCCTCTTAGAAGCCTTTAACTCAGAACCACCATGTAGTGATAATAAATAAAAATATCTTGACAGCTATTAACTTAACAGAACTCTAGCTTCTACCAATTGAAGAGCGCTTAATGTTATCAGGTAGCATATTGGGCCTATAGAAAGGCTTCCCTCATCTTAATATATTTGTTTTTTGGTGTTCCCATCAATGTTTTTGAAACATGCCTTGATTTATGAATTGTTTTGTTCAACAGAACTATGAAGTCTTTGTGGAACTGTTTCCACTTTGGAACATAACAACTTGAACAAAATAAATCCATGTGTTCAGACTATTGATACTCAAAATGGCTCTAGAATAAACATTCTCTTATTGTATTTAAGATAAAAGCTGTGGTTGTATAGTGATAACAGAATTATGGTTTCGTTTTCATCTATTATTCAGCTATGGGAGAAACAGAGCTGCTCCTGCTGCCATCCTGGAAAAAGAAATCACTGTTACTGAATTTTGAACCTACCATTGCCTTAATTTTGAGTCGTCTAGACTACTAGACTTTGAAAACTAAGTATTTACCTTTTAGAAATGCCTACAAATATTCTGCTATAGTATCATCAGATAGCTACAAAAATGATTTTACAGTATGTATCCTCATTAGAATTGATCAGAAGAAAAAAAGTGTAAGTTTTATGAGTAACAAGAACCATTACTTGCAGAAAGATATGTTGGATTGAGGTGATGAATTACAGTGGTAAAAATAATAGCTGGTTTCAGCTTTTTTCATTGTGTATTAAGAGAAATAAAGGTATAGAAATTATAATAGAGTGATTTTTATCCTCACAATCCATTATTGCATATTCACTTTCCAATTTTCTCTGCTGTGTTGATGATCCAAAAGCAACTCCTCAGACAAATCCATTAGTCGTCACCTATTATGGTTTGCAATCATGCCAGGGTAATGGAGGGCTGGTGGTGAACATCCTTTCATCCTTTATTCTCTTTGTGGTGTGTTACTGCTCTTGCTCTCAAACAAGAGTGCAAAATCCTATTTCCATACAAGTTCTTATTTCAAATTAAAAATACTCACAGATGCCCTGGCTAAATTTGACTAATGTCACTAATCCATTTTCAATAAAATAGCAGTTGTCCTTAGGTCTCATCTCAATAAGACCTCTTCATCATTTAAGATCTCCACAGCACATTTTGGATGCTATAAAGTCAATCTCCAAAAAATTTCTTAATTAACTAAGGTTAGATCTATATTAACAAACTCTAATGACTAGATGGTAAAAATTCACTTTATTAATGATAAATAAACTATCAAGGAACAGAAGTTGAAATCTTGCTGGGTTCCCATAAATGAGTTTCTGTGGATTGTGCTAGGTTGATGAATGGGAAATGATTCACCTTCTTTTCTTGGTTGGTTGAGTACATCACAAACCCAGTCTTTGTCCACATGGAAGTTATATATGGATAATTCATTAGCTTATTCATTAATTGTATCCACTAAAGGGGACAAAGGAATCTCCCTTATTAATTATAGTGATAAATACTTTGATTAGTGTCAATACCCATGGAAAGTTCTTTAATAACTCTCACTGCCAAGAGGATCCTGAAGCTACATGACAACTTAATATAATGTGATATCTCAGAAGGATGTTGGAGAATATAATATTGGATAAAACCTAGGGAATCATTATGAATTATGAATTTTTGTTCATAATAATGTGTCAGCATTAACAGCTCATCTTGGGAAAGCATAAATAGAAGTGTAAGGACAAAACAAAAGGAAGAACTCACATTAGAGATATGAGCACTTATTACTCACCTCTCGGAATTTTTGTAAATCTAAAATTATTACAAAATAATATAAAACAAAGATTCTACATTTTTACTAAACTTTTGAGATAAATTTTTAAGGTAATACCTATTTTAAAATAATACATAATTAGATTTAGAACCATGACATTTGATCAGGTAGAAGTAATTTCTCAAATCTATAATTTGTAATAATGGTTTCATTCTTAAGAAGACAATCAAAACTTCAAGGAGCAAAAGGTACTGTCATATACAACACAAGAATGTAGTGAGAGAATACTGAGATCCAGGCTACCTTGAGGGTAGTGATATATATCAGAATTTGTGGACAACTCTCAAAAGTACACAAACAAAAGCACAAAGAATTAAGCAAAAGGCTCAAGCAAACAATGAATTACGTTTACCCATCAATTAAAGATATTTAGGCCTATTCTCTTATTTTTGATTTATTTTCACTCTATTCTCAATTATGCTTATTTTCTTAATTTTCCAATGTTGAATAGCAAATCTAAGTCTTTATGATTATTAAGCAAGTGTTCTACCATTGAGTTCCACCCACAACCCAGAAAGTTAGTTTTGATGGTGTCCAGGCACCATACTTGAATCAGTTCATCAATCCAAGGATTCTTAAAAGATATTCTATGAAAAATTTCTTGAAATATCATGAAATGTCATCAAAAACATTTTTCTGGATTATTTAAAAGTGTCTATCAAACACTTCATTCAAGTAATTTTCAATGTCAATATTATGTATAAATATGTTAAAAACTATTGAAACCTTACTGTGGAAAATGTGAGTTCCTGAGTAATTATGTAAGAACTGCCAAGGGTAAGTGAGATTTATCTTGAGTCTATCCAAAGTAAAACTATCCATGACATAAACATATGTTATACATTTAGAAGTTGCATAAAATCATTCATGTAAAGTATACTTGGTGAGTACTGCTACATGACACCTATTGTCTGCAAAGTCTTCTAGTCTTTCCTTTAGTTTGTGAAGTCAATGGAAATCATCAGAGGCACCATAGATCCTTGGAAATGATTCTTTGCTATGTTTTGTTTTCTTTGTGATCAAAGAATTCCTTTGAAAGTACAACAAAAAATATCTGAAACTCATTTTATGTCATGTCATATTTCAGAGCACTGATTCTGGCCAGGAGTTCAATATATAACAAAAAGGAGACGATGCTATTGAGACATAGCTATTGTATCAGCTATAACAAACTCTTTAAGTATAATTTGCTATCTAATAAAATGAGACATACATTCTTATCATGTGAGCCCAATAAAATGTTTATTTTATAGTCAGAGAAATCAACAGAAGTGAAACAGATGATACTGATATATTTTTCTAAAAATCCATTTTGAAGCTCCCATTCTTGCATCAGGAGAGAATAAAGAAACCTATATTGAAGGAGAATCTGAACGTGACTGACCATAATGGTTCTGCTAAATTATGGACAGATAGAAGTGTAGCAGACAACATTTTTTCAGGTGGATAAGTCAAAAGAAAAGTGGATAATCAAGAAAAAACAAGGGGGTATGAGCATTATTCAGGGGGTAAGAGAAATTGTCACACAAATGTGAGGTCCTGAGTTCAAATCATCAGCATCCTAATAAATATCCTGTTTTAAACTAAACCTCTATCTCTAGTCATAACACTGTGGAAGACAGAGAGGAGGGACACTGAGGCTACAGAATGAGAACAATGCTCCTTGGTCTTAAATAAATAAGGCAGTATGTTACAGAACAAAATCTATATTCTCCTTTGGTATCTATACCCACATATATATGTACACATATACCACATAAACATAGCACATACTCACATAATGCACATAAACAAAAAAAAGATGAAATAAGATTATCACTATGAAAAGGGACAGAGAAGGAAATGAATGTAAACTATTTTAATGTATTGTTAAGTGTTCTGTATGTGAAGTGACATAAAAACTAATAAGGATCTAGGCAATATCATAGTGGTAGGGACAGCCAAGTCTGGAAAACTCCAGAGGGAACTTAGTTCCAATAACTAGGGCAGGCTCAGAAACATAACTGAGCATTAAAAAAGTAACTAAAGTAATGGCATCTTCACTATTTTTTGGTGTTTCACAGATATTCATCTATAAGTAACACAACATGTTCAATATCATGAATTTTATTATATATAAATTCTTGAGACTATATTTTTAAAAGAAATATGTGATCTATATTCCTTAGTCCTTTAATAAAATCAGATTATTTAAAGGAATACCTACAGAATGTGGAGGTATATTTCAGTGAAGTTCATTCGTAGTTCCACCAGCAGCCCCAAAACAAGAATAGAGGCACTTTACAAGTAAAGCTTTGATTCTTTTTGTTTTTTGATTTCTTTTTTTTATTATTATTAAAAAATATTTCCACCTCTTCCCCTCCGCCCAAATCCCTCCCTATCCTCCCCT
>LOJH01042115.1:707-14971 GCA_001685095.1 Ellobius talpinus | reverse complement strand
GCCTTGGCCTTGGACCTTGGTGATGGGACAGATTTCATTGACTTCTGAGGGGGGAAGGGGAACTGGGATAGGTATGTAAAATTAAATAAACAAATAAAAAATTAAGTATAAAACTATGTACACTCATGCATATATTGTGTACAGACCTATTTGTGAAAAGCACGGGATGAAAACCCTAACACAAGGCCTGGCATGGTGGCGCACGCCTTTAATCCCAGCAGTTGGGAGGCAAAGGCAGGCAGATCTCTGAGTTCAAGACCAGCCTGGTCTACAGAGTGAGTTCCAGGACAGCCAAGGTTATACAGAGAAACTCTGTCTTGAAAAATAAAGAAAAGAAGGAAGGGAGAAAGGGTCAGAGGGATGAAGGGAGGGACAGAGGGAAGGAGGGAGGAAGGGAGGGAAAAAATCCCAGCACCAAAGTCAGAATATGAGGTTCTACATCCAATAATTTTTCATTTTTGACTCACAAATTTACATGCCCATAAGACTATCATATGATATTCTCATGAAATTCAAATTACCCTACTTTCTGTGAAATTTACTCAACTAATACATATGTATACGTATTGCATACTCGGTGGATTATCTACAAGGCATGACCATGAAAGGTTAAAAATTTTAATAGTACATATTACAGAAATATGGAAATACTAAGTAAAATTTGGATTCAGATGTCCAAACTGTAAAACCACTGCTTTAAATCTTCACCATGCCGCCTGCCGTACAGACTTTAGTATCTGGCACTTACATCAATGGTCCAGAGTGTGCCTCTCACTGCTCATAAATCTATCTACACTTCCTAGGACCATCAACAAAACCCCTCATCGTTCAACGCCTGGAGATTAAGCAGGAGGAAAGAATGGTTATAATAATCAGCTTATAACTCTCATGCAGAAGAATTCACAGAGTCCATGGCATGTGGTGGGGAGGACAGCTCTTATTATAAAGATTCTTTCACAAGGCGAGCATCAACTGGCATCTAGGATTTGGATCTCAGGATGCTACCCACCGTTCCACAAATTGCCAGGAATTACTCACTATGCCTGCAGTATTTGCACACACACACTTGGCTTTTTCTGGATACCTGTGATGCAGTGGGAAACTCTGGTACTCACCAGGCAGAGAGTGTTCACAAGGAAGTCTCAGACTTCCTCGGTAGAAATCTTACCAGTACCGCCATGACTGTGAGAATTAGACACAAACTATGTGACTACCCAGGGGAACTACACGTCTAGTCTCCCCCATACTCCACTCCATACACTGCTTCCTTTGCTGATTCAGCTTCATGTGCTTTCTGTGTAACAAATTTCCATGAGTGTGGTTATATTTTGAGTCTCGCGAGAACTTCCAGGATATTATACAAAGTAGGAATTGTCTTGAAGGACCTCAACAGATCCCTTCATCACACCTCTACCAAAGACACTCTTGGAAAAGATAGGGAAAAGATCCCAAATTTAGGAATCTAGAGGTTCCTGGGATTCCTTTTTCCAAGAGTCATTGCTTATGTGCATGCTGTGTTGTCTAGCATGTTTACGAGAGAAGTTCCTATTATCCTCAAAAAAAATCACGACTCATTTTCTTAACTGTAAAACAAGGTTTTGCTGATACTCTGTAATGGCCAGAAGGCATAAAGAACCATGTGTAGGACCTGTCCTTGGAGAGTCAGGCAACATGAGTGCTCTAAAAAAAATGGCTTCAGAATGTCTGGGAACCACCACCTCCTCTGGGACGGAAAGGCTCTCATACACAAAAGCTGCTTTGCCTGCATTTTGTTGTACAGATTAACATACGTTTGACAAAAATGTGTCCTTTCTTGATGGCAAAATATTCCAGGAGTTTTCTTTTCTTCCAGACCTTATGATTAAAATAAGCATGTATCTAGATTTATATTTCTAACAACATGTGTGAGTCCATCCACAATATCTCCAGCACCAGAACACTTCCTAGGGATCAAGGTGAACAACAGAACCAGAACCCTGCAGAGAATACAACTATATCTGCAAGAAACAGGAAACTCTAGAAACATCTTCCACACAAATATTAAATTGGAAGGAGCTAAGAGATAAGCATCTATATTCAGAGTTTGGTTTCTTAATGAGTACTGTTACATTAAGATTTGATGTTGTTGCTTTTTGAAGAGAACTTTTTTATAAATCCATTTTCTGTAACGCAATATGGTTTGCATGGAACTTATCCAAACCAGGCTGGAACCGGTGCTTTGCACTTCTATTGCCAGGTAAGATCCTTGCCTAATAAGTGAGCTTCTGTATCTTGACTGTGACAGTAGACTCCAGAGAATTTCTTCCTGTAGGTTTCTCTGGAGTAGGGAGATTAGGCAGGAGAGACGAAGAAAATTGGGGAGTTGGGTTTATTACTCCCAATATGCTCTGTGCTGTTGTGCCTGGCTGCACATATGCCTGGGACTCAGAGCATATGGCCTGGGGGCCATCTGTGGCCCGCTTAGCAGCTGTCTCCACCATATTTTGACATAAAAGCCATTATATTTCTGGCTGGCTAATTGCTTTTTATTAAACAATTGTTGGAAGTTGGTTGATAACTTTTATGAATTTAAAATGAAAGCCTCGCTGAGAACTTCTGAAAGCAAACAGTGTTTGGTCCACCTGGGAAAATTTCAAAGGGCTGGTATTCCATCTGCCACACAACTCATATTGCGCACATCTACAGAAGTAGAATGTAACCATTTTATTTTTCATAGTGCTAGGTTCTCATATGAAGTTCAGAAACAAGAAAAAAACAAAACTTTCTCTCTTCAAGATCTGTAGAGGAGATATAATAAAAATCCTTTTCCTGCCCTGAAATTATTTCTGTAAATGTAATTGAGTAAGAAAAACAGTTTGGTGATTGAATAAATATTAAGCCAGAATTCTTAACATATATCACAGATGATACATCAAGAACTTTAAAAAAAGAAATTTAATTCAATTCATTTTACAGATGTTTTCAGATTAATAAAAATTAGTCCTCAAGTAAGAAGACTGAAGAACACTATGGATCATCCATGAATTATCCTAACTTTACATGGTAATTGAGGGGAAATCTCTACGGTAAATGGAGTGTGGAGTTCTTTAAGGCAAAAGAGAGAATCTCTTACAGCAAGAACTAAAATTAGGCTCCTAATATCCCAGAGGAAATGTACAATAGAGATGCTGACTCCCCTGATGTTACATATCCAAGAGATGGCTCCCGGGTCCTTAGGTCATCAAGCTGACAAAAGGCTTACTTTCTAAAAGAGATATTTTAAAAGACAGAGAAAGTGACTACATTCACAAGTTTTCAAAAGTAAATGCTCAGATTTTTTTAAGGGAAAGCAATTTCTTATTTTCAACAATAACAAAAAATTCAGCTTCTTGTCTCTTAATTTTCCCTGGCAAATCTAATGTTCAATCTATCTGTATTCGTGTTTCCCTGGGGACCTAGGCTCCAGCTCAGATCCTCAAACCACTGAAAACAAAAGTAAATGTAATGAACTATTTTGTCAACTGTAGTATCTAATTGTCATTCCAAGGTGGGGGAGAAATAAGAGGGAACTGAAAGAGAAGGGAGGAAAAGGTGGAATCACAGAACAGAAAACAAAATATAAAATACATGTGAGTTCACAGAGATTATTTTTCAAGTTTTTAGCAGCTATAAATTGGAAAAGAAAGTTAGCCTTTAAGAGGAAAACGAAGATATAGTAGAAGCTCTCTTTCCATTCATCTCATTTTATTCCCAGGCTGGTCACCAGCTCTTGACCTAACTCTAGCTGAGATCTTCCAATGTTGGACACTAGGAAAATTGGCTAAGAGAATGCAAAAGTCTGTGGAACTATTCCTCCCCAACTCAAAAGTAATTCTGCAAATGTCCATGGGTCCTTTGGAGCTATCATACCAGGCATACAGAATTCCATACCTACTTCCTCCTTCTTAGGCTCTCTCGCCTGGTCCTCTCCACTTGAAATACCCATGTGCATTCCCAACAACAACACTAGTTCATTCCTTTTCAGCTTTTGGGGACCAGTTTCCAGGTATTTCCTCTGAAATACACTTTCAACGTGCCCTGTGCAACCTGACTTTCATGAGGCACGTGCATTCACAAACAAGGCACATTCTATGAGAACTTGGGCAAGACAGGAATAGTTTAAGACTACCATGTGCTAATAAACATGTCCAATGAACTAATTCCACAAAGATGCTGTGGAGCTATACATAAAAACATGTCATATTATCCATCAAGACATTAGAAGGTAAATGTTAGTCAAGTAGCAAGAGTTACGAGAAAGACTCTACTGGGGAAACTTGAGAGTCAAATTGTAGAGCTCATCCAGAAAGATCTCTTGTCCTGCATTACCTAATCAGCCCTCAGATCATGCACAGATAAGCAGAACACCCTTGCCCTGCTAGTCTGCCTCCTTGGAGTGAGCCTTAGCAGAACAATGGGGATGGAATGCAGGTGCCAAGCCATCGGAGGGGAATGAAGACCAGCTCTGTAAAACTGTCCGAGAGTGCCAGCTATACCACCTGGCAGCACTGCAAGAGAGGAGATGCATATGGTACCCTAGTCCACTAAACAGATTATCTGTGTACTGTGCCTTCCTCTGGAGAAGGAAAAGGTCCTTTGCCAGGCACTATGAGGTTCTGATAGCTTTCATCCATCTTCTTTATCTCTTCCACTCTGAAACGGCACCATATACCCTGATTGGTCTGGGCTTTTTTTTTTCCCTGTAATATAGAATTACTTGTCTACTTGGGGCTGCATTCTTAAAGATGCAATGCCTGGTATAAAGTAGGCACTTAAAAATCCATTGTTGAATAAGTAAAGAATCATCTTTGCAATTCACAGAAGTATCCTAGTTGCCAGAGATTGAAACCTGGATGCTCAGCTGCCTCCCCAAAGCCTTTCCTCTGAATAACACTAGCACGGAAAGCAGGAGGAAAAGCCCTTGTGGTCAGCTGGCTGCTGTGATCCCCTTAAACTCTTTTCCTTGTAGTTGAGACTACTTTATTCTCCAGGGCTTCACTCTACTTCATTAATGTTAAGATCGTATCTAACCTTTCCTCAGCTCTCTTCAGGGATGGGGACTTCTATTCCATTGCCTAATCACTCCTGGTGTTCATCTTTAAAAATGTCCACCCTAAACCTTTTCCCTCTTTAGCTTCGGGCCATTTCATGTCTCTTCTGAGATTTAATCATCTTTCCCTTTGCCTGGTTTTGCTGAGAGAAGTGGACTGAAAAATGCAGAAGGGCTTTAGAAAATAAGTGAAAAGTCCTGTATCAGGAACATTCTCATACACAGTAAAAGGATCATCCATCATATGTTCTCCCTTTACACTGGGAGCTGGGATCCTTCTGGTGGTCAATTTGATGTCAAGTCATAGGCTGGGGAATGAACAGATCTGTGTGCCAGCCTGACCCCAGAATAAAATTAGATCAGAGTTCGGGCAATTTCTTCTAACGACCTACATGTCTTGCAAAAGACAGTAGCTTTATATAAAAGTCACCCTCTCTTCAAGTCAATAAGAAAATGGAATGCCAAATCTCTAGGTGCCTTCTTGGTGGAGCTAAGAGCACAGGGAAACATGAGGAGAGAAGAGATTAGAATAACAGGCTTATAGGCATTTCCATCTCAAATGTTTCGGGACACCATGCGAAAGTATTTTGCTTATTTCAGTAGCACCATATTTAGGCTCCCTGAGTCTGGAAAAAGCAACTATTAAGTAAACCATCACAAAAGGATATGACTGTCACTGCAACCCAGGTGCCACCACTACTAAATGGTTGCGTTGAGCCACTCAGAGGCATTTGAGAATGGGACAGGGTAGGGCAATGAATCAGATATGCTCCCCATTCAGCCAGGGAGCAACTTCAGATTGCTCACAGTCTGATTAACTGCTCAAAGAACAAAGTTCTAACTTTATATTCTATGCCTCACTGTGAATCTTGATTGCCCCTTAAAATGCCCCTACCATGCATGTGGGAGGAAAATTAATAAGCTCCAGGAATGACTGAGATGACTCTGGCAAAGAAAGAAAAGACTTTCTCAAATGTAACTATTAAGGTCAGGACAAGAGTTAGACAAGAGACATCAACATTCTTAATCACACTCAAGAAGTACATCCTAGAATAAAAAGGGAAAGAGGGGTGAGCAGCAGCTGTGGGGGAGGATCAGAATGAACCAATATACTTAAATTATCCGTGGCTCTCATCTTTGTCTAAAAAGTTCATGCCAATGGTCTTGAACAATGACTGAAAAGAAACCGTGGGCACACACAGGGACCTCTGTATTTGCTGCTGAATTTCTCTTCCCCCAAAAGATTGCTAATGGCTGCACTCTGCGCTCACCTTCAAGGAATGCAACAAAGAGTCAATTTCCAAACAGCAGGGCATGGCTCTTGACATCTGATAGACAACCTAAATGCATTTTATCTTATCGGTCTTGCTAGCTCCCGCTCTCTCCATTTTTCATTATTCCCCAATGCAGCCATCTTTTGCTCTCCCTCAACTCCCAGATTCCCACCTCGCTCATGGAAGATTTTTCATATACAAAACAACACTGTGTCTCTCACCCTCTGGCAAGGATATATATTGATTTGCTTTGTTTGCTGGGTGGGGATCAGTAACATGGTTTTTCATTGTTGTTTGTTTGTTTTGTCCCTATCTGAATGACAAGATAATTAAACTAGGTATCTTCCCATTAGCTAATAAGGTTTATGAACAACCATGCAAATCGGGGTGGCAGGATTTCACTTACAGTGCACGTTGAATAAAAAAATATTTTTAAATGTTTTCAGAATATGGCCTGTCTGAAAAAATATAGAAAAAAATATACAGAAAAAAATAGTTTTATACTTGTTTCTAAAATATTATTTTTAAATTGTATGTGTGTTCATGTATGCCTGCTCACACACACCTGTATAGGCATAGTGCCCATAAAGGTATCAGTTCTCACTAGTGCTAGAGTTAAAGGCAGTTGTGAGACTCCCAACTTGGATGCTGGGACTCAAACTTGGGTCCTCAGGAATAGTAGTGCAAACTTTTCACTAATGTACCATCTCTGCAGCCCCCCAGAAAAAAATAATTTTGGATGTGAACAAAATTTAATTAAGTTGAGATAAGAAAAAAAATGATGACCAAGGAGCTCTAAAAAGAAAGTGGAGTAGAGAAATAATTAAATTAATTACCCAATTTATTAAGAGAAAAATATAGAAAATTGAGGTAGGTTGAAACAGGATAATGTAGCCCAAGAGGGAGGGGAAAGGGGGTAGATGGGGGACATGGAGAAAGCAGGAGAGAGAGAGAGGGAGGGAGGGAGGAGTATAGTAAGAAATAAGAAGGAGAAGGAGGGAGAGAGAGAAGAGGAGATAAAAGGGGAAGTAGGGATAAAAGGAGAGGAAGAAAGAAGAAAGCGTGAGAACAAATAGGGGGAGGAAGGAAGACAGAAGAATGACTACTACCAAATTACTAAGCAATGCCTCACGTATTTTTTTTTTACTATCTTCCAACCAAGGGTTAATTTAATACCTGTCATCATGATTGAATAGCAACAAAGCTAAGAAATGTCTTATTAAATGTGACATAAAATAGATACTGTGTCATTGTTGACTAATTTGTTCCCAGAAGTAACCGGAAAGAGAAAAGATTGCATGGGAAAATGTTAAGATCACAGGTGGGAAGTCAGACCATTAAGGCTGATACAGAAGTGATCCCATTTCCTAGGTTTGAAACGTATCTCTCCAGGCCTTGGTTTTCCACATACAATACTCGACAATAATAGCTGACTCCTCATAAAGCATGGTGGGGGATTAAATAATAAATTAATCTCTGACAGCTCTTTGCAAAGCCCCTGGCATATGCATGTTCATATTCAGACATGTCACTACGCGGCACATGCTTGCTATTGTCATTGCCATTATTAGCAGATCCAAATTTAAAATTCTTGATGATAAGACCATGCCCAGGGAACTCCGAATAAACAAATCAGAACTATCACAGAAACATCCCCCTGTACAGTCTTCACACACACTAAATTGGAAGAGCATTTCTCAGATGTAAGGCAGGAGTGTGTGCGAGCATTTTGTTCTCCATAAATGGGCTGAACAAAGAATTCCTCTAACAGATTGACTCTGTGAACAGAAATAGATCATCATTTTAGCAACATCATAAGATAATGAGCCGTTTGTTGCATGAAAGAATTTGCTAACTTGGAAAAGATGAGAAGGAGGGAAGACAGAGAGAACAATTTAATGAACATCATTTTTAAGGCAATAAGTACTCACCTGAGTTTTAAAAAATGTAACCTTTCCTGAATGACATGTCACTGATAACATGAGCTCCATGCTGGCTCCTATTTTCCCTAAATAGAAATGCCCTCATGCTGCAATAGAGTGTAGTATAGAGACTCTGCCTGTGCCTAGAGCATCCTCCAGCTGCTGTCCTGTTCGAATTCTTTCTGGACCTCTGTCACCCCAGTCTTTTGTTCTCATTTGTTTGTTTAGGTAGCATTTGTGGAACACAGTGCAACTAGGGCTGAGGAAGATGCAAAGAATACAGGACATGGCTGGCTGCCCTAAAGGATAATACACAATGTCATATCTCACTCTATATAATATGTGCTTCTTCATCTCTCAGTCCTCATATCCCACCTCCCCTCACCCTGCTAAAGGAAAAGCAGGAATTCAATTAACCAAACTGGTTAAAATTATTTTAATAGAATCAAGCAGGCTCTGAATCAGTTCTCCTTTTAGCAAAATATATGAAATTTATTTTAATGACCTTGATGCATGTAGTTCAGCTATATAGAAGTGATTTATTTCCCATTATTATTTCCTCTAGCATCCCAAATAGATGAGGCTGTCAGAGTAATTACATCTGAATAAATGAGAAATTGGTGTATCATAGTAAATAAGAGCCAATGTAGTTCGCCAGCACTTCAGTGTGACTGTATCATAAAAACTGAGTACTAAGCAATGCTTGTAGTTTGTGTGTAGTAGTTTTGGAAACCAAAACCATCCTTCAAATTCTCATTTTACAAATTGGTATTTAACTTCATTCACCATTTGTCTCAGATCACACAGTCACATATTTAAGAATTAGGACATGGGGAGACAAAATAAGAAGTATGGTAGCTTGAATGAAACTGATCCTATAAGCTCATAGGACTGGCACTTACTGGGAGGTGTGGCCAGGTTGGAGTAGATGTGGCATTGTTGGAAGTGTGTCACTGGAAGCAGGCTTTGAGGTTTCAGATGCTCAAGCCAAGCCAGTATCTCAATCTTTTCCTGCTGTCTGCCTATCCAGATGTAGAACTCTCAGCCACCTCTCCAGCACCGTGTCTGTCCCTATGCCACCATACTTCCTGCCAGGACAATAATGGACTAAACCTCTGAACTGTAAGCCAGCCCCAGTTAAGTGTTTGCCTTTGTAAGAGTCGCCACAGTCATGGTGTCTCTCTTCACAGCAATAAAACTCTACCACAACAGAAGTGTTACTTCAAACAACAAGCGTGACGTGAAACTCATCACCCGTAAGAGGCTAGGTAAGATGCATGTATAAGTGGGTTCAATGGCTCTAAAGAAAGAGAGCAGCATGGGATATGTTAAACTTGCAGAGTCTCCACAACAAACACAGAAAAACAAATCAAAAAGTACGACACCATTATGACAGCAAGCCTAACCAAAACTATGGATATAAAAAGAACGTTTTCACTTTTGTTTCAAAAGACATGTTTCAAAAAGACATGTTTAAAGGAAGTCTGAGGGTAACAAACATGAGGTATGTAACATAGAAACAAAGGATGGGATAAGGGAAACACAAAGACAGGGAAAATGAAGTGTGTTTCTCCCAGGTACCCACAGAACACTATATAAAGGGAGACTCAAGGAAGACAAAGTTATCATTGTGATTCCTATAGCAATTACTGAAAATGAAAACAATGGTGGCACTTAAATCTCAGGAGTAACCAACAACTGTAGCAAGATGCTAGATATAAGCCAGGTTATTTTGACAACTGATTCAAGGAAATCAAGACCCAATTTCACTAGACATAAAAAAATGTGCTCTAAAGAAAAAGGCATAGCTTTATCAATAGGGAACCACAAAATCCAAGGCTCAGGGAATATCACAGAAGAAGGGAAGATTCTGAGAGCCAGAAAACCAAGATATTGGCAGTGAGATCTGGTCTATACATGACAAGGAAGCTGTACCGTAAAATCTCAAAAATATGGTTACCTAAGTAAGACCTGCATACTGACACCACAAGATAACATGCCATTATGGAAGGGTAAAAATCTCAAAAGGCCCCATCCCTAGATAAAGAGCTACAGGCAACTGATGGCTGCTGAGAAGGACAATCAATCTTTCCCAGGGACCAATTAATCCAATCCCAAGTAGTAAACCCTAAACACATCTGCATATTGTACATATGGACTGAGTAAATTGTATATGTATGTGGGAAGGAATAATTAAAGAAGAGGTCATGAATTTGAGAAGGAGTGAGGAGATACATAGGAGTGAGAGGTGGAGAGGTAAGTGTGGAAATAGTGTAAATGTAGAACTCATATATGAAACTCTCAAAAGCTTTTAAATTAAGTTAATTGTGAAGTTCAAAATAGAATGAGAAAGAAATACAACATAAGCCCTTCTAGAAATAAGCTGGTATGGCCATATTGACATGGAATAAAGCAAAAACTAGAACAACCAATAGACAGGGATAAACATGGCACATAGGGACCCAGAATCACACACATGCAAACCATGTCTCTGCCCTCCAAGCCCCCTTAATGGGTTTCAATTTTGTTTAACTGTAAAGCTTTAATAAATATTAACATGGTTTCAGAGTTAACCTAAAAAAACAAAACTCTCTTGATGTTTACTCTGCTTCCTCTCTTTCTTTCCTATATTCTTCTGAAAATTTGGCTTATTATACTTGCATTTAAAATTTATGGACAAATAGGTATTTATTCATGCACAAATATGTATGTGTTGGTTTTCCACTCTCTCACCTAGATAAAATGTGATGCACTGCTCATACTATTCTGCTATCTCTTAAGATATCTGCAAGACCCTGCACAACATGCAGAGTTTCCATTATTTCACACAGCAAGCTGATTTTTGGTTAAGAAACAACTCTTCTGTTTTATATCCCAGAGTCATACAGTTCATATTATACTCTTTAGAGAATCGTGATCCATAAACCCACGAATCTGAAATTTATTTATCATAATTAAACATAATCTAAGTAAATACCACTCAAAGCATTCTATTGATAATGGCTCACTAGTTAAAAAGTGCCATTAGCTTATTTTCCCAAAGGTTCATCTGGCATGATTACAAAGAAATGGAATCACGTCTATCGTCTTTTCTCTGGGTGCATCCCTTTCCCCTTAGTCAGGAAAGAAATAGATCGCATGCCCTGCATATGCATGAAATAATTCTGACCTAAACATAGAAAACTCAGTTATATCTTAAAGGAAAGTCTTCAGAATATGAGAGATAGAGAAATTTTTGTGACTATATGATTCTTTGAGGTTTTCTCAATATAGTGAATTTATTTAAACATTTACAGGTTTTGAAAATGTGGATTTTCAGTTTGTTTCTTTGTTGCTGTGACAGAACATTGACCCAGACCTAAGCCTGGTTCTCTGGCAGAAAGAGCTGGGGCAGAGCCAGATCCACTGGACTCTCCCTAGGGCTGAGCTGGATGGTGAGTGTCAAATGACCCAGACCTCCNGGCACTAGGGAGAAACACACCCACTGAGTCGGGAGTCTGTCAAAGCAGGATCTCCTTTAATGGTATCAGGAAGGAAATTATATAGGGTTGTGATGGGGGTAGAGAAGCTTGGGATGGGTTGAGGTGGAGCAAGGAATAAGGACCAATAATATTCTGCCATGATAGCAGTGGCTGGGCAGAGGCGGGTCTAGATTGGGTAGCCAAAGACAGGTCTCCAAACTTGAGCCAGGCTCAGGAAGTTGCACTAGGGCTCACCAAACTCAAGTTAGGCTCAGGAAGTTACACTGGGCCTCACACCTGGGCCTCATGAGGCCCAACAGACCTACTTGGGGGAAGAGGCTTCCTTAGGCTGACAGATTGCACCCATCACTGGAGGAAGCCAAGATAGAACCAGAGACAAGAACTGAAGTAGAGATCGTGGAAGAATACTGCTTCCTGGCATGTCCCCCCGTCTTGCTCAGCTACCTTTCTTACACAACTCAGGATTACCTACCCAGGATTGGTATTGCAAACAGTAGTGGTCCTTCCTATAGCAATTGCCAATCAAGAAAATGTCCCATAGTTATGCCCATAGGACAAACAGATGGAGACAATTCCTAGGTTGAGATTCTCTCTTCACCAGTGTGTCAAGTTGACATCTGAAGCAAATTATGAAAAGTGCCATGACTATTATGAGGGCAGGCATTGGATTTAAGGCCTACCACAAAAGATAACCCATGACTGGTACTACATCCCCAGTCAAGATCCCATAGCTGGTGAAGAGTGTCATGGGTACTAGAGGAAAATCTAATACTGCTATTCTGCTAAATAGTCATAGCATTAAACTCCTTTCAAGAATATTTTTATGTTTATATACCTAGACTACTACTTCCCTGGGCCTTCAGCAAAGAAGAATGATTTTACACAAAATAACAGTTAATGCAAAGGTGCATAAGCTGCTCAAAGTGCTAAAAATAAGTGACTATTAAGTGCTCAACCATAAATAGGACATGAAGGCTTAGGGAACAACACAGAACAGGGGGCATCAAAAGAATCAAAGTTCTCTAGCAAAACAATGTCTTCTGAACATGACATACCATTGATACTCATAACCTCATTGCAACTGTGGTTTGACCTGTACAAGCTTAGGCCCAACAACATCCCATCTTGGCTGCAGGAAAAGCTCACGAGACCCTCCCCTCATCGAGGACTATCAGCAGTTAATGGTTGTTAGGGGAACAGATAACATTTTCTTTAGTGGTATAGCCACTGGTAAGTTGTCCATTCTCCAGTACTGAATTCCCCACACACATTCATGAAAGAAGAACTAATTAAACTTACACACACACATTCATACATACAAACAAAAAAAGACATGAAAGTAAGATTTATTTGGGGAAAGGGGAGTATTGGCAGGAGAAAGAAAGTGGATGAAAGGTGAGAGAGATACAGAAGACTAGACTTCACTATATACGTACAGGAAACTGTCAAAGAATAAAAAAACAGAAAAAGGAAAGTACCCACTCCACCAAGAACAACTATCATTTGAATTAAAGATAATATAAAAATAAAATGATAAACTGTTTTCAAACTTTTCTACCTTAAAAGAATAATTTAGTTAAATGAATGAGTTATTAAGTCTATGGGGAATTAGAATGAAAAAATGGAATACATGTGGAGAAAATCCCTAATATTTTCAAAGGAAGCTAGCATCTTTGTCAACATGCATCCTTAGTAGAATCATAAGGAAAAAGGTTTTAAACACTAGGTCTTGGGGTTAATCCACTGTAATAATCCAGGCTCTTGAAATGTTCTTCCTATCCTCATTTCGATCAAACATTATAAATAATGGATTTTTTCAGTCTTGGAAATTGAATCTATGGCCTTACACAAACTATGCAAACATTCTTCTGGTTGATATACATCCCCAGTCCTCTTTATCCTTCAAGATGAAGTCTGTAGCATAAGCCAGCCTTGAACTTAACTATCCTCCTGCCTCAGCCTCCTCCAAAGTACTTAGCATTACAGGTCAGCACCACAAGGCCTGGCTATAAAGGATTCTTTCTAGCCTCCTCATTGATATGGATATCGAATGTGCTTCCTATTTCTTTTTTTCAGTCCATGCCAATCCTGGATCCCTTGCATTGCAACCTTTATTTATTTAACTCCAGTGTTGCCATTACCTGCAATTATGCTAAGAGTACTTTTTCTAGAGAAACTATTTATTTCCCTCTTTGCAGCGTTTACTCCTCAGCGATTTCTACCAAAGTCACACTTGTATTCACATTTCTTTCTAAAGGACAGAAAAAACCATTGTTACATACACAACCATAAGTGCATCACATTGAAACTTTGAGGCATTTTGTGTTCTAGTTATTGGTAACATGACTTTAAGAAAATATTATAGCAACAATAAATAAATGGGACCTTCTGAAACTAAGAAGCTGCTGTAAAGCAATGGATACAGTCAATAAGACAAAAAGGCAGCCTACTGAATGGGAAAAGCTCTTCATCAACCCCACATCAGACAAAGAACTGATCTCCAAAATATATAAAGAAC
>LOJH01042114.1:0-14264 GCA_001685095.1 Ellobius talpinus | reverse complement strand
GGAGAGCAATCAATAGCCTTGGTAGCAGCTGAGTTACTTGGGAGTTTCCATGTAACTCCTTAGACCAAAAACTTAATTAGACATAACTCATTCTTTTTACTGGAAGTATTACTTGTTATTGAGTGATATTTAATTTGGGATTTCTCTCTTCTGTTATTTGAAGATTCAATTCATATGGGTGTATATGTTAAGAATCTTCTATCCTAGAAGGTTTTTATATGACTCCTCAAATCCTCTCATAGTTACTTATCTCTCTCTGCATTCTCTGACTCATCCCCTCTTCTCTCATCCTCTCTTCTTAGTCACCCCATCCCTGTCCACCTAAAATTAGATATTCTTTTTCCTTTTTTCAGGTAAGTATGTTGTTATTACTATTAGAGTTTCATGGCCTTCATTTTTCTAATGATTTCACCTTTGTTGCTAATCGGTTTAATATAACATTTACCTTTATTTCTTTTGTTAATCTGACTAAAGGATTCTCAACCTTGTTCCAATAGCTACAATAATTGGCCTTTGATGATTTGGTAGAGTGTTATAGATATCTGTTAGGTTCATTTAAATATATTTTTAATGTATTGACTAGGACATACAGAAAACCAAATAGCAAGACCTGAAGATTATTAATACCACCAGTTAGTTTCTAAAATATTAATGTAAAGAAAATAAAAAATTAAAAAAGAGACAACTGTTATTTTTGAAAAAATGATTGAGTTTGTGCTCTTTGTGCATCTGCTAATTTTCAAAATATGGACTTAATTGTGAATAGGATGATTCTTATTCTTGATGTTCATCTTTTTCTTTCCTTAACAATGGCTATGCTTGTCTATATTAAACAATAGTAAAGCCATAAGGAAATTCTTGATTGAAATTTTCCCCATAAAACTTTAAAGGCAACGGTATTTTGATACTCTATCATGGAATGCTAAACAAAATAATTGTGGCATACTACAAACATTTGAGTTTACTAAATAACAATGTTAATGTTATTTCTGAGGTAGGAAAGTCCTTTATTCCATAATATGTCAAACTGACAAAACACGAAACATAGTGATATGACTTTGAGTACAACTTAAAAAAAAAGATTGATTTAATATAGATGTATGCAGTGTTTTGTTGCATGTATCTCTGTAGGGCAGAAGAGGGCAGCAGATCTTGGTACAGATGGTTGAAAGCCACCATGTGGGTGCTGGGAATTATACTCAGGCCCTCTGGAAGAGCAGTCAGCAGCACAATTAACCTCTGAGCATTCTCTCCAGCCCAAGTATATTACTCTTTTTAAAAAAGAATTCTTGTTTCAGTGATGGTGTGTTCTGTGACTTTAAAAAAATTAGGTGATGTTAAGAAGGGGAAATAATGAAAAAGAATGATTAAATGATGCAGAGATTGTGATGGTCAAGTGAAGAAAGAGCTTAAAGAGTTATATATTTATTTAACACTATGTTATCCATGAATCTTTCATTATTCAACAGTTTAATTTCTAGTCTTCCATAAAATAAGTGAACTAAGAATAAATCCATTTGAAAGTAAGGAAAACATGCTGATGCAATTAAACCCTTGGTGGCTCACATTTTTAACTGAAGAACCCAGGAGGCAGAGGTGGGCAGATCTCTGTGAGTGTGAGGCTAGCCTCATCCACAAAGTAATACCCACAGCAGCCAGAAATATGTAGAGGATTAAGTTGAACATTGTTTAAAACCCTTTATAGGATTAGATTAATTTGTTCAGAGTATGTTAGGAGATAGCAATTGCATTAAAGCTATGAAAGAAGGGAACTTTCATATTCAATTTAGAGTGTGTAAAGAACAATTATTATAACCCAAATCATAAAATTCCAAAGAATATGCTCCTGGTGATATGAATGTTGTAGAAAAATCAAAGAAATGAATAACAAAAACATTTGTATCAATAGTGTTTTAATATTCCTGAGTTTTAATTTATCCATAGCTATATAAGTGAGGGTATTCTTTCCTATCTTTGACAATCAGAAAGAGAGATACTATTAACATGTTAGCTCTGACATTTTGGAACATATAGACTATTAACAAAATCTCAGGAGATTTCTTTCTCTGTAAAATATAGACATAAAATATGTGATATTTTTAGGGTTATTATCTTTTAAAAATGAACTTTATTGATGAATGAATTTCTCTGCAAAATTTTTTTCATTGCATTTTTTACGTCTTTGTTTCTCAGACTGTAGATGATGGGATTCAACATTGGAATCACAATAGTGTAAAATGTGGACACTATCATGTCATGTTCCAAGGCATAGTTGGAACTGGGTCTCACATACATGAAAAGAATTGTCCCATGATAAATGGACACTCCTGTGAGGTGAGATCCACATGTCGAGAAGATTTTTCTCCTCCCTTCAGTAGAACGCATCTTAAGAATTGCAAAGAGTATGAAAGTATAAGATACCAGGACAATCAGAATGGTAATGATCTCAATGGAACCCACACAATAGAAGAGCAGAAGCTGGTTTATATGTGTGTTAGAACACGAAATAGCAAGCAATGGAGGAATATCACAGAAGACATGTCTAACTACATTGGATGCACAGAAAGAAAGGCTAAAAGTAGCTACTGTGTGTGTAGTAGCATGCATAATTCCACCTGCATAGGAAGCTAAGATGAGAGGTAAGTAAACTCTAGATGACATGCTCACTGCATAAAGAAGTGGGTTGTAGATAGCAACATAACGGTCATAAGCCATTGCTGCCAACAGGAAGCATTCTGTGGTTCCAAAAGTAACAAAGAGAAACATCTCTGTCACACACCCAATAAATGAAATGGATTTATCTTTTGAAAGAAAATTGACTAACATCTTTGGGGTGACAACTGTGGAATAACAGGCATCTATGAAAGATAAAACACTTAAAAAATAGTACATGGGGTTGTGGAGCCTGGAATCTCCAATGACTAGCAAAACAAGTCCCAGGTTGCCTATAAGAGTAAAAAGGTAGACGGCAAGAAACAAGAGAAACAAGAAGACTTCCAGTTGAGCATCATTTGTGAAGCCTGATAGAATAAACATGGTGGCATCTGTGGCATTCTTCATGGGAATGTTTTGTACATCATACCCTAGTGCACTTCTAGACATTTCTGACTGTCACAGGTTAGAAAGTCATTGCCCTTTGAAAATTTTGTCCACCCATCACATCCCTGGACTCATGTTTAAGAAATTCATAACGAAGTCTTTCTCCTTTGTGGTAGCAGCAGACATAGAGAAGTTGAGAGCAAGTAGATCCATTCCTCTGTTAAAATAAAATGAAAAATTATTGTCATATTTTGCTGTGCTTTTTATATTCAGAATTATCCAATTTAATCTTGAAAATGTCTACTTTTCTCAATTAATTTTCACACCAACTTTTATAATACATTGTATTCATAATTATAAACCTCAGGATGCTTCCTAGATTCTACACAGGTTCAATGTATATGGTTTTCCTCAATGTTTGATTATAAAATCAGCCATATACATATGAAATCGTTTGAATTTAAATGAGGAAAACTGTGTGGGTATCATTTAGTGAATATAAGATAATGAAACATGACATGAATTTGTCTTACATTTCAAACTCAGGTTTGCTTTTACTTTAACAATTCCTCATTTCTTTAATTAACAATTTACTATTATGAGCATAATAGTTCATTTAGACACAGATGAGTCTGTTTTAAAAACAAAAAACACAGCTAGAGGCAACAACAAAAAATTCGAAGTGTATTTTATTTCTTTACTTTTCTTTATTGAAATAAAAATTACCACAAACCCATTTTTGAGTTTCAGACTTTTCCTTTATTTTTAAAACAAATAATTTTTTAAGTTATTCACACAAACATAATATGAGAGATCTCAATGTATATGGCCATGCTGTGTGCATATGAAAAACAAATGTATCTTTGGAGAAGACATGGTGGCTCATGTCGCTAATCCTAGTAAAAGCTAGGATTGTACTCTATAAGTTTATGTAAACCTGGTCTGCATTAGCATGTTCATACCAGCAAGGGTCATAATGTGACTCCAAAAATTTAAAGAAAAGATGTATCTTTGAGATGCATTTGTTTCAGACATGATGCTTCATCATTCTCTTAGTATCTGTGCCATGGAATTGATAAATTACTGTAAGAGAAATTTCCCTCAGCAACAATGAGCATAATTGTCACAGAAATATTTCTCAAAAGAAAATGTATGACATGAACCAAAAACATGTAGTAACAAAAAATTCTAACAAGATTTCTGGATCAGGTGTGAACCTTCCATGATTGAAATCTAAATTTCAAATTTAATGTAAGTGGCAACAAGTGTTCAGTATGAGGACCTTTTGGTGTAACATTCTTCCTGAAGGGAACTAGCTCACATTAGCATATGACTCTGGCAGGCCTTGTCTTTCTGCCCCATTCCCTCTGCCTTGCTAAGCACTAGATTATATACTTGAAGCTAGCTCCCAAGGTCAATTCCCTTATTTGGCCACTTCCTCCTTTTCAGGATGACTACCAAGTTTCAGTTTTCAAAGTATTAATGTTCAACAGTCAAGATCCCCCTCAGAGACCAACTTCAACAAGGATACCACTTACCAGGCTAGGGGCATGGGTATTAGTATAATAAGTAAAGAGAATGAAGATATGAGTGATAATAATAAATAGAGGCATAGGATAGTATCTGGAGGGAGTTCCAATGAATACTGAAATCACTGCATTTAGTTTCCATTAGCTTAAATACCTTAACCCCCAAAACTCAGATCAATATAAAAAACTGCGTGAACATGATACAAGGAAATTACCAGACTAGCTGAAGGATTGCTGGCTACATTCTTAGTTAAATATTTTGTTTTCAGAACAAGACATATAACACTTACACCCTAGACTAAAACATTCTGTAGGCAAATCACTCCCTGGATAGAATACATTGTTATCTCTTGAGGGAGTAAGAACTTAGTTGGATCCTTACACTTTTGCTTGAGGTAGAAACAGACCTACTTCTCAAAACGAGAAACCTGGTCTGGATATTAGCCACACCTGTTGACAATAACCTTGAGTGAGCACAACTCTCTGGACTTAAATCAAGGTGGATCCTTTGTTTGAGCTAGAAACAAACCTTGAAGGAACAGAAGAGAAACAAAAGTTCCAACCCTATGACTTTTAGTCGAGATAGAATGGACCCCTGTGTATATCGATCCTGTCAGATCCCCTTTTGGCAATTGTAATTCAACACCTTATTCTAAGACAGGATTTCATGTTTTAACTTTTAAAACCATTTGACTATGGACCATATTTGTCTCCCCTCTATGCAGAGGAAGTTCTTTGCATCTTTCTCCCCACTCTTTCCAGAAAATAATCCCTGCCCCCTCTCTTTTTTCCCTTCTCCTTCTCCCTGTTTCTTTCTCCTTTGTTTCCTATGTTTGTCCCTTATCTCTGCCCTCTGTCTCTCTGGGGTAGAAAAGTCCTCTTTATTCTGAGAACGAGGCCGTGGGTGTCGTATGCCAATACTTCTTTTACTTATGTATAGAGAAAGAGCCCTGGTTTCAATTTCTAAAATTAGAAAAACAAATCATCATGAACCATTTGTGACCGACGAATTACATTCAATAGGAGACACATGGTGATTTTTGTATTGAAACCTCCATCTGTCAGTTGTACAACAGTTGGAAGCTATTCTTAAAAAAAGAAAACCATTTGTTTTTGTATTCCAAGAAGAGTCTCAGATGTGATAGAGATATTTTTAAAGTCAATATTGGGAATAGGGTCAAAAAATATTTACTGAGTGCTTACACATAATTTCAGAAGGCTAAAATAAAACAAAATAAAAACATCCAGGTTTTGTGTAATGACAGACAATGCATTTTTCATAAACATACACAAATCTAAAGTCTCCTATTTAGATCATATTAATGAAAATTATACGGGCATAAATTAATTGGTACAAATAAATGAAAAAATACCATCTGACGTATGTCAAACTACACAACGTGACATGAGACAGTTCACTGTTCAGACTCTAGGAAACTTATCTGCAATAGCTGACACACAGCTACAGAAGACAATTCAGGTGCATCCCGCGTTTTACCTTCACATCTCTGACAAAGCTGAGAAAAGATGATTGTGAGGAATTAGGAACAATATATTTTGAATGAAACTTCAGTGTTAATATCTCAGATTTATTACTTATTGACAGGGTCATCTGTGAAAACATGTTTCTTTTGTATCAAAATATAAATAAGATTGAATAAAATTACTGCTGCTATTATACATTGTTCCATTTTAAGAGGAAAATTTATGGAATGTTTGAGATATTTAGTAAGACTGTAATATAAAGCCTGAATAAACATAAATCTAAATAAATAAGGAATTTAATATCATAGTATTTATCTGTCAATGAGTCACACCAATTTAACTATTAATATTTACATATTATATATATACTAATATATATAATGACAGCATATCTTAAAATGAAGTCCCATGAGATTATAATCCTGGGTAGCAGTCACATACGTTTTACTGATCCTAAAATTATACTGTTTAGCCACATCTACTTGCAATTGGGTAATAATGGTATTTAGTTAAATTTCCACTACACTTTTTGGATAAAATACATCCGTCATTGACAAATCAATTCATACCAGACATTTGATCATAGGTTCACTTATAAATTTTTCACTTGATTACATTCTTGGTTTTAAAACAAAGAGAGTTTGAATCTTGCCAATATAATTTGTTCTACACCAAATTCCACAGAAAGGATTGTCTAATTCTCATTAGTTATCTGGTAAGAGTCCCTATAGTCAAAATTACATGTATTGTTTAGATAGTTTATCACACATGTTCACAACACAAACATTTCTGTATAATATTGAAAATTTTGATGGATTATAATTACATCTATTCAATTTTACTAGAAAGGAATTGCAAAGATTAAAATATAGATCCAATAATTTTAACAAATCATGAAAAAATTGAAGAAAGGCATAAAAACCAATCCCTCAACTCTCTCAGAACACATATATTATTCCAGCAGAATCAGAAATACAGAGATCACAGAAAGAAAACGGTGTCTTCAGCTTATTATTATAATGCTAAGAGAAGTGATAGATGTGTGCACCTGCCAGTGATGTGTGTTAATATGTACAATAAATGATTCAATATACTATTCTTGAACTTAGAACTGAGACTTAGATAGACCATGTCATAGCTAGCAAAGTCAGGATTCAAGCTGAGGCATCCCTGTTCCCATACCTTGATATTTCCTGGGAATTTGTGAACTTACTATGCCAATACTCAGGAATCACTACTGCCTATAATTAACACAGAATCATATTATTACATATCTGATTTACTTTATGAAGTAGCTAAATTTGTGTAAGAAATTTCAATATAAAGTCTGACTGGTTTAGATACAGAATCCTTAACATTTAGAAATAAAGGTAAATTTTGTTTAAATCATTTAATAACAACAAGATCCCCAGAAAGCATAAACCAACTTTTGCATTAAATTTTTATGCATTTTTCCTAATTTGAGTTATAATCCTCAGTTTTACTTGTCTTAATCTCACGTTTCTTGTGTAAATAAAAGCAGATTTCCAATCAATGATTTTTTTTATCAAAGTAAGAAACAATAAGTTTCCTTGGAGACATATGCTTCAATTACAATATAAATTTTCTTGTGTGGAATCTTATCAAATTATATGTTAAGGTAACTTATAAGTTCTTCTTTGCAAAATACCGTCATTCCCGTTATCACAGTGCCAAATGGTCATACTGAAAACATAAATGCAGTATTATTTGGATTGAACTTGTAATATTTAAGAATACATAAGTACATCTATATACATATAGGCATTAAATAAAAATGAGTAAAAAATGAGGCCATGAATTTGAAAGTGAGCAGGGATGGATATATGGTAAAGGAATGGGGAAAGAAAGGGAAGAAAGAAATATTATAATTATGATCTCAAAAATAAAATTTTAAATTTTTACCAAATTTTAAAAAGAAAAGTTTCATGTTAAAGCCTGTAGTATAATTTCAAATTCAATAATACAGTTTCTAAACAAATTGTATATGATGGATTCTCCTCTTACTTTGGAAATGATTGTCTCAGTAACACATGAAAAGAAGTGAATATTGTGTTTTCTTATTATTATACCAGACCTTTGAACTATTCTTGAAGTATAGAGGATGCCCAGGGGAGAGAACACATTTATTCTCTCAGGATAGATAGAAAAGTACCCAGGTGATTTAGTTTTCCCATAATAATCAAGTGAATAATTTGCAAATAAATATGATATAAAAATAATCTCTCAATAAAAGTAGAATCTACATAGTGTCAGAAAATAAATATAACAGAAGAGAGTTGCAACTTTAATACTAATGTAGTTAGAAAATTGTGTTCAGAAAGTTTATTTAAAATTTAGTTTATTTCCCTTGAAAATATAATCTATTTTTCTCAATATTCTGTAAAAATTATACATTAAAATCATATGGAACCACTGCATGGCAAAGTTAAATATGCTTTCCAAACTAAGCTTGCTTGAGATTAATTATGCTGCACCTCCAGGTGTTGTAAAGATAGATTTAAGCTTAATGAAAATGAAATAGGGGAGGTAACAAATGTTATATTTGTTAACAAATATAAACAAATTCATATATACATGAATATATATTTTGGTGGGAGAATATTTAGAATATAAATAGATATAAATTATATAATAAATAGAATAATAATATTAGAGTTATTATTAATTTACTATTTTGAATCGTATTCTTTTCTTGAATGTCTGTCTTAGGCTTTTATTGTTGTAAAGAGATACTGTGACCATGGAAACTCTTAAAACTGATTTTTTTCATTGTGTAGTGCTCCATTGTGTAAATGTACCATATTTTCTTTATCCATCCTTCGGTCGAGGGACATTTAGGTTGTTTCCATGTTCTGGCTATGACAAACAATGCTGCTATGAACATAGTTGAGCAAATGTCCTTGTAGTATGATTGAGCATCCTTTGAGTATATCGTATTATGTATTATATACTATAATAAATAGTATATGTTCTATATTATACACTATACAGTATAATATGCAGTATATACTCTAATATATTATTATATATTATTACTATATTATATAATATTAATACTATATTATATGATAGTATTACATAAAGTACTCGTAGTATGGTACTAGTATTACATGGAGTAAAAGTGCTGAAATTGGACATATTTTAAGTTATAGTCAACATTAAAACTTTTAAGCACGCCTTAGTTCATCTTCTTAGCTAGCTATTAACATGAAAATAGCATTTTTAGAAGACACATGTCTGATAAGAAACTGTTATTGAAAACATCCAGTAACTCGTGAATCTTTTTTTTTACTTTTAGGAATGTTTTTTTATATCATATTTGTGTTTTATTCCAGGAAGAAATGCTTAATTTTGCCAAATGTTTGTTCATGATACATTGAGATTCCCATACAATTTTTGCCCTTTATGCTTATGCTTTATCAATTACCCTTATTGGCTAGTATATAAATCCTAGGATGCATGGAGCTTGATATGATACTTAATAATTTTATTGTTATTTTTTACTTGGTTTGTTATTCATTTGTGAATAATTTTACCAGTTTTTAAAAAAAAAATTAAGGAATAATGTTTTTAGTTAAAAACATTTTCCGGGTTTGCCTTAATTCCAGTCAAATTTATAATATTTATTATATTATTCCTGTTTTAGGATATTTTTATATGTATACTGGAGATAATACATAATAATACTCATAGCTGTAGTTTGAACATCAGGAAAATGGGGAAAAAAAGGCCTCCAAGATTAAGCAAGAAAATGTACATGAAAAGTAACAAAGTGCAAATGCTTTCTACAGAAATCAATAACTTTGCTGGGAGCTATTATCAAATCATCTGATAGAGACCAAGAAAGAATTCATACTCATAACTCTTCCAAAAGTGCTTATATTTAAATAACACAATTATTTGAGGTGACAATCAATAAAAGTTATTCATTAAACATGGACCATATTATATTATATTATCTCTGTTCATCTTAAATTTTTTATGAACACTGGCAGTCAAGGTGTCCAAGATGTTTACAGATAGAGTGATCTCAAGGTTGTGTTAGAACCTCATGGGATATCTAAGGGGTAAAAAACTGAGTATAAACAAAGATGTCTAAATATCCTCAAAATCTGACAATAAGCTAAGGGAAATAGGAATCAAATGATTATCTATTAATTAAATAAGTAGTCAACAAAAAGTCTTAAATAGAAATAAATGCAAATAACCAAGAAATAATATGTAGTTTACAAATTGCTAGTGTGCCCTTCTTAGAACTCAATGAAAATGAATATATAATATACTGACACTTATGGGTTAATATGAAAGCAGTACTAAGAGGAAAGTTCACTGCACTAAATGCCCACATAAAGAAGTTGTAGAAATCTCAGTTTGGTGAACTATCAGCACATCTGAAAGATTTTGAATAATAAGAAACAAAGCCAAGGAGAAACCCAAGAAAAAAACCCATGAGAAGTAGATGCCAGGAAATAATCAAATTGAGGGCTGAAATCAACAAAACAGAAACAAAGAGAACAATAAAAAGATCAAAGAAACAAAGAGTTATATCTTGGAGAAAAACAACAAGACATACAAACCCTTATCCAAACTAACCAAAAGGCAGAAATCAAATATGCAAATGAACAAAATTAACAGAGGCAACGTACTTCATGCAATCATACTCACCAGTGGCAAGTGTCTCTATTATAGCTTTGTACATGCGTTTGTGTGGTGAGGTAAGTCATTTCATGTTCCATTGCTGTGTCTGTTCATTGCAGTTGTTTGTAGGAATGGTATATTATGTATTGAATGAGTTCCTCTCCTATATTTAGGCTAGTATTCAAAATTTACATTATTATGAGCCTTATGAAGACTTAATTTTATATTTTCTCACCTTTATATTTTGCAGTTTTCTAATTATTTTGTATAATAATCTACTATTAAACTTTATATTTATGCTTGATTTATATGAAATAGTTTAGTTCATAAATTCAACAAAGTAAAAGTATTGAGCTTTAAAAACCCATAAACCCCTGCATTAAATTAAAAAAAAATGTTTTTCTTTGGGTTCACCTTCGAAAATTCATTGTGTCTTTCATGGGCCACTCCAGTAGCTCTTGTCAAGTACCAGACATTCTTCTTTGAATAATATTTTAAGAATGCATAAAAATATATGTAAGATTATATAATGAAAATCTGAAATTTTGTTATTAAAGTATTAAAAGAAGTATTCTATGTACAGTAATATGTACTTTCTACTAGTTCATTAAATATTAAGAACTAGCAATAGTCTAGTAGGTATTATATTACCAAGAACTGGTCAGAATACATTGTATTTTGAGATATGTATCTGTAATAGGTATAATAAAATATGACTATACTGGTGACAAAAAAGATAGAAAAATGATGAATGGTACATTACTTTATCTTGCCCACAATTAGCAATAAATTACAACACTGGACATCTGGTATTACAAGGGTGAGGAAGTCAAGATTCAGGGACGTGAAATTTACAACAAAGTTTCAATGCCATGTCATAGATTTTTCCATATTTAAAAATTTCCATGGTAGTAATCCACTATTTTTAAAGTCTATGTCATCATTCTATGTTAGATACTGGATAAGTTTTTATATTTTAAAATAATTATCATAATGGAAACTGTGGTGATTTTCTAAGATATTAACTAAGTTACTATGAAATCCTTCATCATGTTTTTTTTTAACCAAAAGCTAATTGGTATATATTCCCAAAGCATCCTCTCCTGGGACTTCATCAACATTTGTTTTAACAGATATAAGTATTCTAAATTAACCATATTTCTTGCACAAATAAACATGAATTTTCTAGTTCCACAGGTAAGAGAAATTTTAGGTCACTTGCAAAGCATTTTTGAGAATTACAATGTAGGATCAAACAATCTTGTACCATAATTTTGGCTATTTTACACAGTGTAATGCCCTTTAGTTACTGATTATCTCATGGGTTAATAAATTGTGTTCATCCATATCTCATTTATATAAAATTTCTTCTAAGGGGTGAAAAGCAAGACCCTTTAGTAAAAATATAAGATGACAAGTATTGATTATTTACTTGGGCATAAAAAAGAATGTTCCAAATTTAATAGGCTGTGCTTTTATTCCCTCAAAGAAGACAGACCATTTCAAAGAATGAACAGGAATAGCAGAAATGGACAGAAAAGTTACACTTAATCTATCTGCTGTCAAGATGACCTATACTTTGATGAATAAAGTATCAATAGTCTTAGAAAAAATTTGGTTCATCATTTGTTGCTCATGTTTATTTCCTCTTAATAATCTTAAATATTTCAATTATAACAACAATAATGCTTTCCTTAATTTTATTGTTAGAGATGGGAAATTTTATGTAATTTGTAGAATGAGTTTTCTGCTTCCTAATAAACTGTGTTTTACTGGTGTAGATTGCAACATTTTTAAAAATCTTTAGTTTTTGATATTATAATTATATCATTTCCTTCCCCTTGTTTTTCTACTCAAAAGCCTACAAAATAACCTCCCTTGCTGTAAAAATAGAGAATAAGATTAACAATTAAAATATAGTATTCAAAATATTTTGTATCTAATTTTGATAAAGCAATATTGGAATATACATTATTAATTATCATGTTTATGTATAGTAAAATAATTAATTATTTGACTTTGTTTTTCTTTACATATTTTATAATATCTTTAATATTTGTATTTTGTATCTAATGTTAGATAATTGCTAAATTAACACATATCACTATAAAACCTCATTTCATATTAATCTTGATTCATCACTCTATCTGGTATGTAACAGGCCCTTCTTTGCAAATTTAACCCCTAATTTAGTCCTTCTGCTTGGCAATTCAACGTCTCATAGGTTAGTTATTGAAAAACATTGATATTTTAAAGAGAAGCAAATTTTGAGAAATAGCATAGCTAGCATCAAACAACACATGTGGTATGTATTCAGGAAGTATGAAAAGAAGACACACTCTGAATTCTCATGTTCTATATTCATATCACAAGATAGATATTTCAGAGAATCCCTGGAATGTTTATTACTGAGATGATAATTTCTTGTGATTCTGGTTAGACTGAAAACTAGACTTCATACCAATTATCATGGATTTATTGTCAAAATGTGCTTGTTCATTAGCTATGCAAGTATATTTTGGTAAAAATTCTGGTTAAAGTAATCACAAGAATGTACATATATATCGTCATGAAAATAACCTTTTTAAATGTGGATATAATTCCATTATAGACATCATGTTTTTAATCACTGTCATTAAGAAGTAATTTTGGCATCAATGAATTCTTCATCATTTTAAAGTTTACATGTAGATTGAATTGCAACAGCTCCAGTCTCTGTAAATCTCATCACTTTTCCTTTCTTAAGAAAAAAATATTGACATATTTCATCAATTTCCAAAGAAATTTTTATGCAATTGCCTCTTGCAGGTCTTCTTTGTTATCTCAATAATATGCCTTGATGTTTTCTTGTTACTTGAATTATTTTCTAGCTACACGAACAAATACACACACAATTTATATCCAAGTTCTGAATATGAAAACAAATCTGAGTGTTCATCTTTCAAAACATAGCTGATTTTGATTAGCATAATAATATCCAGCTCCATCCATTTCTCACATACGATTTCACTTTTAGTTATGGAAGAACACAATTTTATTTTGTATATACACCATATTTCCTTTGTCCATTCATATGCCAATAGATGTTTAGGCTGGTTCCACTTCTTTGCTTCTATGAATAGTAAATCAAGAAACATGGATATTCAGTTATCTCTACAGTAGGACAAGGATACCTTTGAGAAATTTGAACAGGAATCATATATTTGATCATATATCAATCAGCATTCAGATTTTATAGAAACATCATAAAAAGTTTTACTGTAGTTGCATGTCTTTCTTCACCTAATAGGTGTTTTAAGTATTCTTCTTTCACGAGTACCTGCTGTCATCTACTTTCTTCTTTTTTTCTGGTAATTATTTTGTTTTTTTAATACTTAAAAAAATTCCAGTCCAAATTCTCACTCCCTCCCCTCCTACCAGTCCCTGCCCTCTCCCTCCTCAGACCCTCCCCCACCCCTCCAACCCTAAGGGAGTGCCATGCACCCCGCCCTGTGGAAAGTCCAAGGCCCTCCCTACTACACCTAGGTTGAGCAAGGTTTACATCCAAAGAGA
>LOJH01042113.1:14141-24829 GCA_001685095.1 Ellobius talpinus | reverse complement strand
TCATCCAATCACAGGGGTGGTGTGCAGTGTGATATAGATCATCCAATCACAGGGGTGGTGTGCAGTGTGATATGGGTCATCCAATCACAGGGGTGGTGTGCAGTGTGATATGGGTCATCCAATCACGGGGTGGTGTGCAGTGTGATTTGGGTCATCCAAGCACGGAGAGTGGTGTGCAGTACAATATGGGTCATCCAAGCACAGGGGTGGTGTGCTGTGTGATGGGAGCCCCTGGGATGAAAGCATGCATTTAGACCATCATGAAGAAAGAAAGAGGTCCGTTTTTTCTGATAGTAAAGGAACATTCATATCCATAATGTTAGGCATTAGTGACATTAAAATGTCTTTGAAAATTATTTTTTAAAAAACAAAGTTTCTTACATCATAGCCATTAGAATGGTATCTATTTCAAAATAAAATAAAAACTAGCAAGTACTGGTGGAACTCTTTTGCACTCCTAGGAATTTGAATTCACCATGCATCTTTCTCCAAAATTTAATAATAGAATTAACATGTGTCCCAACAAGCCCACTTGTGTTATATGTGTGTGTTCATGTGTGTGTGCGTGTGGGTGTGCTTTCCAGAACTGAGATTAGGATCTCGAAGAGATATATGCACTCCTGTTCATTGCTCTGTTCACAGTAGCCAAGATGTAGAAGTAACTCAGACATCAACTGAGGGGAAAATGGCAAAAAAAAACCCCATATGTATACAGTGGAATTATTAAGGAAAATTAATTAAATTAAAATTAAGGAAATCTTATTACAGGTAACATGGGTAGAAGCTCAAGGCTATTAAAATAAATGAAGTAAGTCAGTCACAAAAAAAGCAGTGCAATCCCACTTCCAAAAGACTCACAAAAACAGAACCTAGAGCGGTGTTTGCCAGAAGCTGGTGGGGTGAGGTATTGTGCATCTGTCCAAGATGAAAGGTTCTAGTGATCTGTTGTGAATGCTTTTACTTGCTCACTTTCCTTAACTTAAAAATCACTGTGATAGTAAAAGAACAGAAGGAGGAATAAAACATTAGGAGGACTTTTGTTTTAATTTGCCATAGTGTCTGTGTGTCCAAGGAAAACCAGGAAGCTCTGCTTACAGAACTCACAGTGTCAACGTAGGGAAAGGCTGCTCGTGAGCAGCTGTGCCCCAGGAAGGATAGTCATTCCAAGGTGTGCTCGCCCACACCTGTCTAGACTGTCTCATTACCAAGAATATGGCCTGCCTCCTCCCTCAAGTCATAGGGCTCTCTTGGTGCCTATCAAAGGCACCCCTTGATTATGCTCAGCAAGGCACAGTCTCCCCTCCATTTCAGCTTCATGCTCTTGTCTGCCCCCTTATGCCACCTACCCTTACAGTCGCAGGTCTTGCGCCCAAATAACCAGAGTGGGCGCCATCCTATTTTCCCCATGCAACTGTTTCAGCTGCGGGAGCTCACAGAGTATCTGCTCAGTCTCCAGACTAGGCCTGACCACACGTAGGGCAGCAGACCTCATGCCAGCCCTAAGATCAACCAAAGGAGGCTCTGGGAGCCATGAAGAGCTGATGCCCAAATCCTTGCTCCTAAATTGCTCCTGATTCCAAAGAAGATGAGAGGAGAGATTTCTCCTTTTCTTCCCTGCGGTCCAGTAGCAGAGGGGAAAGAGCCCACCACACCCTGGGAACCTCCTGGACTCCCCAGTCCACTGTGGCCCCTGGGAGTCTTGAGATAAGTTCAAGTCACTCCCTCCACAGAGGCGATCAGACACTGGTGCTGGGTAGAGCCCCAGTTACACCTGCCAGCTAGTCCTTGCCTCATTATTTCCAAGAATTCATCATGATTTTGTCAAGCTTGTTGTTTTAATGACTTTTTAATTATCATCCCCTTTCTTCCTTCTTAATTGCTCACTTGTCATTTTAAAGAATTTCTATTTTTTTAAGATGCCACTTTGGATGCTGACAAGCACTCCAGTTGAAATTCCATTAAGCACTTCACCGAGAAAGCTTATTTAAATTATCTGAGGGAGTCAGCACATAAGGCACTTCAAGCAAGCAGTAAAGCAAGGGTTTGGGCCTTCATCTGGGTGACTCGCCTGATTTTTATGTTATCATCAATAAGTCAGTCAGTTACATACAAGAGGGGGCTCCTTGATAATACTGTGAGATGTGCTTATATTCTTCATGATAACACTGGATTTTAAAAATAGTAGTAGGCTGCACTTGGAGACCCATAGTGCACAGCCCCAAGGAAGACTAGGCAGTGCACCAGCTGGATTAGCTGCTCTTCCTATTGCTACAAGCAGATACCTAAGGAAAGCCACCAAAGGGAGGGAGGGTTTGCTGTGGCTCTCAGTTCTTGGCTGTGTGGTGGCAGGGAAGTTGGGACTGTAGGAATGGGATCTTAATGTATCAGTCCTCTGCTGATGACTAGATGCAATTAGCCTTTGAACGGGGGTAGGGATGACAAGTGGCTCCCTGCTACTGGAGGGCAAGAATCTGCAAGGATGCTCTTTATTCAACTGAGTCAGGAAACAGAGAGAGAGATGAGGGCTGGCACTCAGCTCACTTCCTCCTTTTTATTCAGTCTGGGACCCCAGCCCCTGGGGTGGTGCTGCCCACAGTTAGTGCGGCAGTTCCAGCTCCTTTAACCCAGTCTGTAAACAGCTCAAGGACATCGCCAGAGATGATTCTAGATTCCATCAAGTTGGTAGTCAATCTTAGCTATTATACTAGAGGACACAGTTTCCTGAATGATTCTTTTCATTTCTTCAATTCATAAACATTTTCTGCCTGGCCGAGGCATGGAGATACTGAGGAAAACAAGCTAGGCAAGCTAGGCAAGGAAAACAAGCTCTCCTAGATTTTGCACAGTCAAAGATGTTACAAAGGTCCTCTCAGAGGAACAGCCAAGGAATCTTAAAGAAACAAAGAGGGAGGTATTGGGACAGTAGCCTCGTAGATGAGGGAAGTGAAACCTGCAAATCAGCAACAAGTCCTGTAGGATCTGCAGACCTTGGAAGGAGAAATGTACTTTATTCTACATGCAAGGGAAAGCTACTACAGAAGGTAAGATGGAAGACATATGATATAATTCACACTCAAAAAAATCATTTTGCAGCTATATATGGTGTGCTCAAGTTCATAATCCCAGCTCTTAGAAAGTTGAAGGCAGACCCAGGATTTCTATGAATTTGAGAAGAACAGCCTGGGCTACAAAGTAAAACCCTAGCTTAAAATGAACAAAATTTGGTTGTATCATAGAAAACTAATAATGTTTCTGCTTTGATTTGTCTCACTATATCTTTAATGTGACCTGAAATGGCCCCTCCCCTGTGGCCAAGCTCTTCAACTATCACAGTGCTTCTAGGTTAGGCTATCCTCATGCACAAAAGGTTAGGAGGGACAGGTCCTTCACCCAGACAACAAAGGGGGAGTACACTGGGAACCCAACTGATTAGATAAGGGGTGCCCAAGGCTTATCTTTTATACAAAGTATCATAGTAGACTCTTCAGCTAATCAGCCTTTACCAACATCCAAGAACATGCTGATCTTAATGTATCAGTCCTCTGCTGATGACTAGATGCAACTAGCCTTTGAACGAGGGTGGGGATGACAAGTGGCTCCCTGCTACTGGAGGGCAAGAATCTGCAAGAATGCTCTCTATTCAGCTGACACTGTAGCCATTCTTTGTATGCAGAAATGAGAAAACTGCCCCCAAACAAACAACCAAACAAATAAGCTGAGCCTTCCAGAAGGAATGGTGGGAAACCAGGCAGCTGCAAGCGTGGGGCGTGATCATAGCAATGTGCTGGAGAAGACACTTTGCAGATTTCATTTGGGCCTGCTGCACAGATCCCCAAGGTGTCCCCATCTGTGTTCCCTCTGATAGCCTGTGCACTTTGCTCAGGAGCAGAGGGGCCCTGTGCTAAGACCCAGTGGTACTTTACCGGTGTGAGGTGGCGGGGATGCAGTGGGACTGTAGGAGGTAGGACTGCTAGAAGATGAAGATGTGGTCAGGTCCAAGGCTCCAATCCTTGAGTTCAAGGAAGATGTCAAGGACAGCTTTCTGGCCCTCACTGGAGAGGATGTTCTGGACACAGCCAGGGGCGGTGGGGAGGAGAACTTGCGACACAGGCGTGGGGATTTTCCATCTACCGTATGTTCACCTCTGTTGTTTGGGCTCACGGCAAAAAATAACTCTAATGACCTAAAATGAAGAGCAAAGGCTGTTAACAGATTGTAGCCAAAGGAAGACCTGTCTCAGATATCACACAAGAACATACTCTCAGCTCATCTACGTTTGAAGACCTTGACAGCATTGTATCTCCACTGCTGGATCACCTTAATCTAAATGCTAAAGGTGCACTTGCCCTTGCTAGGGGAACACAGACACTGTCCAGGTTCTCCGATGCCTTGCCACTAAGGTGCAGTAAAGCCTTAAAGTCGAGACTCCCATCTTTGGGAGTCTTGTTAAGCATGTCAAACTGAGGTCTACTCCAAAGTTACTGAGTCAACAAAACATCCCTTTCTCAGATAACCCAGAGATACATCAACGCTTAAGAGCATTTTCCCGCTTAGTGGTGATTGGAGACCTGGTTATTGGGTTCCTCCACTGAAGCAAGAAGCCAAATCAGACCAAATTAATAATTCAAATTTAATAAGAGGAGCAGAGCGAAGCAACTCCTGGATGACTCTGAGGAAGGCAGGAGAGCGAGCATGAGAGTACCTGGCAGATCTATGGGCATGGTCTAAAAGCCTGTAGGAGGTCTTGAGCAGTTCCAGCGGAAAAGGAACCTATGGCCGGCTTTCTCGGGGCAGGGTCTGGAATGGGAGGAGTGGGGCTGGGTGCAGCTTCCCAAACAACAAGAACATAACACCAATCATAATAAATAATGATAATGCTAAAATAAATGTGTCAGCTTCCAAATAATCATAGAGTAATCAAATGTCACTTGGAGACTTCCGGCTTCTCCATATCTTCCCTGAGGAACTTAAGACCTTTTACTTAACTTCCTCTGACGCAATAAGGTCAAAGGTGAGCCAACAGCTTAGGAGCATCAGCAATGCTGCAGTACCTGACCGGGATGGAGGTGAAAGGCCTCTTGTAGATGTCGGAGAGCTTCGCCAGCACCACAGCAGCCGTGGTGAAAATGCGGTAGGTGTGTAGAAAGGTGTTGAGGAAGTCAATGCTCAGAAACCGCAAGTCCGTCAACCGCTCCAAGAGGCGCTCCACGCTCGCGTAGCGGATCTGCGGCACTTTGCAGGAATTGAGTGTTTTACTGAAATAGATGTCAGTGTCGTCTTTATGAAGACGGGCATCAGACCTACATGCAAACCAGGAACGTGTGAGCAAAGCTGTTGGACCTTCTGCCTCAGCCACTGAGTGCTGCAGTGCCTGAAAACGCACACTCGTGTGAGGCTTCCAGAGTTTTCCACGGATGACAGAGCGATGTGCAGGTGGTATGACATGCCACAGATGTGTCTGGGAACATTATGTGCTACCATGACATTCTACTTGAGAATGAATTATGGAGGTTGCAATGACATGTGATTTTACTGTGTGGATTCCTTCTTGCTCTAATTCAACATGCTTTATTAGAAAGAGGATACTAAGTCTCTTTTAGTAGGAAGAGAAAACATTTCTCATGTCTTCAAGCAGGTCAGAAGTGTGCTTAAAACAGAGTGGTGACAAGCCCCAGTGCACGGCCCTGTGCTGTGTATGATATTATGATACATTGTATTATAAATATGTAGTACAAGAACACAAGATATAATTTACTATTTTACCTTTTAGAATCAGCTCTTTATCAGTTTTATTGCTTTCATATTAACTTATGCCCTTCCGATGTTTTCCTACATTTAATTTCTCATTCTTTTTCTTTAACAATTTTCCTTCTGTTTTATTTTCTTTTTGTTTGTCCTTTTATTTATTAAATTTACCTGAAGAGATGCACGCGGAGGTCAGAGGATAGCTGTAGGAATGGGTTTTCTCCTTCCACCTTGTGGGTCCCAGGGGTCAAACTTGGGTCATTGGGCTGCAGATGTCCTTACCTGCTCTACCATCTTGTTTGGGCCTTCTCTTCCTTTTCCTAACTTCTCAAATTGAAAGTCTAATAGATTTATTTTATTCTTTCTGACTTGTACATAGGCTTAAACTTTTAACACAATTTAACTCACAAATTGGCATGCTTAATTATATTCTGTTTTCAATATTCTGCACTCTAGGAAATGGATTTTTTTAAAAAAGTCATAATGGACATGTCTAGTACTGACTTCCTTTCTATAGAACCTTCTTCCATCTGCTGCCCCTGACTCAGCAGGGGGCACTCACTGGCAGCCTCTCTAGGAGGCCACTGGAACCCTCTGCTGCCCGACTCAGCAGGGGGCACTCACTGGCAGCCTTTCTAGGAGGCCACTGGAACCCTCTGCTGCCCCTGAATCAGCAGGGGGCCCCTCATTGGCAGCCTCTCTAGGAGGCCACTGGAACCCACTTTCTCTTTGCTTCCTTACCAGCTCTCTTGCTCTTCTTCAGGACAGCATCAGAATAGACAACTGAGAGTCCTGGCTTTCACTGTTCTGATAAAGGTCATGTGCGGGGCCTGTGAGTCTTTGAGAGCCAACTTTTTGCTAAGAAGCAGCTGGCTTTGTTAGGAGAGTTCCTACTTAGGTCTTTTAACTCTTTAAAGAATTTTAAATTATCTATTTATTTTCTTTGGTATAAGCAAGAAGCAATAGCTGTCTTATAGCTTGCTCTAGCACAAAGTCTGCATAAAGCACTCTGTCTGCAGCGTTTAAGAGCATTTTTAACGGCTAGCCTGCCTCTGCAGAGGACCTGGCCAGTGGTAGCCTGTTGGAAATATCCTAGTGGGTCTTTGAAGGTTTGCTTTTAAGAACAAGTCCTGCTCTTTCATTCATTTACTGCATGATCCTTGGGCAGAGTTTTCTGGCTCTTGAGTTCTCATTTGTCAAAAGACCTGGGTGACTTTTATGAATTAACCAGACTGTCTTGAAATGGTTGAATAAAATAGTCATTTTTTTCTCTTAATTTTTCCTATCAAAATCTCCATCTTCAAAGAAAGTCAAAGTCAAATATTATTTTTTTAAAAAAAACTGTCTCTGCACCATTTAGAGGAAAATTCCATGTACTAGCTGTCACTGTTTTGCATTCTAACTAGTTTTGAGCTTTGCATCTTTTTCACTATAATTAGTTTGTTCAAAACACTAGGAGGGGAAAATGTGTTGCAGCCAGCATGAGAATAAGTTAAACTAATTACACCACTGTCCTTCAAATTTGTGATTATATTTTCATTTTAAGAAAAGAAATTAAATATTATGAAATTACTTAATTTTCTTTTATTACACTGACTAGGCTCTTCCATGATTTCCTGAGGGACTCTCAAGAAAGCCACAGTGTGTTACTTAAGCCTACAATGGCAATAGCAGCTCCTTTTTGGTAAACACATGAAAAGCAATCTTGAGAGATCAAAGCCAAATTGCCCATTATAATCGATGAGTTTTAAAAGGAAGTGAACGCTTATGAAATGACGTCATGCCAGTAACAAGATGTGGCTATGTTAGGATGTTTTTCCTTTTAACTCTGAAAAATGCTGATTTCCCTCTGCCTCTCCAATGGCATGTAGCCATGGAGACAGACACACAGGGAAGCAGAATACAGCCTTAGGGTATGTTTTCCTCTGGTTTAAGAGAACCAGTGAGACTGGGCAATAAGAGAAGGAATAAATAAAGGTATGCCCCTTCTCTTTGCCTTAGAAATATAGCCAGTGTGGTGCGGAAGCCCTGGCAGGTCAGGTCCTTCTCCCTTCTCCTTCACTTCTGTGAAGTCAAAGTCAGAAAGTTTGGTCTGTATGAAAGCGGTTATGCTAATGAGAATGGACAGGGTCACTGTCATAGTAAGGGACAGTAAATGCATGCATCACCAGCCATGAGGGTCAGACACACAATTGAGGTTTCCATTAACTGGAAGTCAACACGATGTGTGCAGGGTAGATATGCAGTTGCCTTGGGTTCCATGGGCTTTGAACTTACCTACAATGTCTGACTTACCATTATGATTCTAAAGCACCATGGACTTTCAAATATATATTATTTGTGAAATCAAGAGTCCTATCATAAAAATTAATAAGAAAATTCTATTCAAAAAATAAAGCATAGTTTAAACTTGGCTTAGTCTATACTTGTTCTGAATATTCAGATATTTTATTAATTCAAAAAGAAATTTCTAAGTCAAAAATCTAAGAAATTCAATGCAGACAGAATCTATGCCATAGCATTTAAACACAGCCCTCCCCAAAACATTTTAAAATTGACTAAAATTCATAATATTTGCAAATTTTATTTTATTTTAATGTTTTTATAGTGTTGCATTCTCTGCCTTCATGTGATGTAATAACAAGTTCTACAACTGTCCTTGCACACTGGGGCCATGCTAACACGTCTCTGCAGCGCAAGACCATCCTTCTATAGGAACACTGTCATTTGTCTCAGCATGACAGCTCAGACCTGAAAATATCCATATAGGAAAGCACGAAAGAATAATAAATAATGTTCTTATTTCCAGTAACTTAAAAATATATAACCAAATTGTTTTTAAAGGAAACATTCTACTCTTAAAATGTGGACTGCAAGGGACTGGAGAGATGGTTCAGTGGTTAAGAGCACTGACCTGGGCTCAGTTTCCAACATCCACATAGTGGCTCACAACCATCTGTAACTCCAGTCCTAGGGGAGCTGACCCCTCTTCTGGCCTCCAAGCACACTACATGCACATGGTGCACAAACATACATGCAGAGAAACACCCGTTCACATACAGTTAAAACACGAAAACAATATGGAACACAATTAACCAAAAATAAAATGAGAAAAAAACATTTCTTAGTTTCTGAATTTCAAAATGTCATAGTACACAGACCATTGATACAGAGAGTTCTAGCATGCATAACTGGGAGCCATTGATAGAGTTCCCCATTCTAAACTACAGCCTCCTAGTGGTCCATGTAAGCCACAGTTGCTTTGTTGAAATATAGACAAGATAGCAGCCCGAGCCAATGACTGCTGAGCAAAGCCAGGCACATGCAGTGAGCAGATAGTGCCACATTCATGCCAGCTGATGCCCATTTGGGTGTGTTCAATGCCTAACCCAGGCTCTACAGCCAGATCTGAGAGGATTCATACTCACTGGTATGATGCCAAATAAGCCAGCCACACTTTCATCCACCCCCTGACCTTGGGCAGTTTTTAATATTGAACTTGAGCATCTTGACAGGATTTTTGTTCTGGGTAAGAGTATATGTTAATTGTATGAAAGCAAATCTCAATGCTATCTGCCAGTAGGTGGTGAATCTGAAAAAACATTTTGATATCAGTTATTGTTAGTTATGATTTAACAGGTATTACTTCATGACTGGCAAGATGGACCCTCTCCGGAAGAGGCAGAATCCTACTGACGATACTCTCTTTACGGTTTCTCCTTCTCTACCCATCTGATCCTGATTCAGACAGAAGGAAGAGGGCTGCTGCACTTACTTAATCATATGTGGCACAGTGACTTTGGAATTCTCTTCGAAGACTATAGTCATTAAACCATTACATCGTATGTTGTCCACACACTGTGAAAAGAAAAAGGCAGTTAAAACCCACATGGAAACTCAAGCAGGACATAGATAATTACCCATCTGTTTATGCTTTTCACACACACATACACACACACACAGAGAGAGAGAGAGAGAGATGATGTGGGAGGTGATGTATGCTGTAAATATGTTTTATTACCATTGGTTAATAAAGAAGCTGCTTTGGGTCTATAGCAGGGCAAAATATAGCCAGGTGGGAAATCTGATAGAGAGAGTAGGTGGAGTCAGGGAGATGCCATGTAGCCATGCGCTGGTAGCAGTAAACTATGAGCCTCGTGGTAAATATAAAATAATAGAAATGGATCTATTTAAGATGTAAGAGCTAGCTAGAAACACACTTAAGCTATTGGTCAAACAGTATTGCATTTAATGTAATTTCTATGTGATTATTTCAGGTCTGAGAGGCCAGGAATGAATAAGCAGCCTCTGACTACAAATTGTCACCAACATGGGCAACTACATCCACATAAAAACTGAGAGAGCTTGGGAAGAAATTCTAGACACAGAAAAAACAGAGTTTAGTGCTGCTTCTTGGTAGCCACACTTTTTTTCCCTGATGGGCTCTGTTTGCTGGCAGTAAGCAGGAATGCCATGCTCCTTTGAGAGAACTCTTCCTGATTTAGCTTCAGCAGCAAAAAAAAACAAAGCCACATGGATCTTTAAGAAATGGTGGCCTCCTGGTTCTGTACTAGTTGCATGAACAGCTCTGGGTCTTTCAGGAGACTTAGCATTTGAATGGGGTTTGTGAGTAGAGTGCTACAACTTGCTTAATGGCAACACAGACCTGCTATGTGCCTGGAAATGGGGCTGTGAGCATGGCTCACAGAGCTGGCACTAAACAGACCTCTCCCACGTTGGACTGGGCAGAGCCAAAAGGAAAAACAGCCTTAGTCCTAGCCATGCCACGTAGCATTTTAAGAAGCACACCTGGGCGGAAAAGGATTAGAGATACACAAAGGACAGATTCAGAAATAAAAGACCTCTAAATGAGACACAGTGTGTTTTTAAAAAGTGTACATAGGCTTGGGAGAGAGAAGAAAAAGAGTATAGAGAGTTATAAA